>OX459029.1:120317496-120567542 GCA_949775025.1 Tricholauxania praeusta
TTTTATAACTAATTTTTCAATCTTTTTTTATTTTTTTAACAAGAAAAAAATATCTAATGGCATTATCGTATTTAATGCAAGTATATTTTGTGGCGCTCGTACGCCAAAACTATTGATTTACGAAAAAAAAGATTATAACCATAAATTGTAGAAAATTTCCTCTAGTTTTATTTTGTATGTATATGTTTTTATCGTAAAATGAGTCAGAAAGGAGATATTGTCAAAAAACTGCTTTTGGGCGCCATTTTTCCAATATGGTGGCGCGAGCGGCAAGAATACGAGGTGGCAAAGTTGAAATTCAGAAAGAGCACATCAAAATCTATAAAAATACTCATTTTCAAAACTACCGCAAAACTTTCAGGTAACGTCGTTTTTTACTACCAAATGACTGTACTATTAACCGACAGCAGCTATACGGGGTGGAATGTGGTTTTTAGAGGTCGAACACAGTTTTTCACGATTTCTGGCTAAGCTGTGCATCATATCAAAAAAAGTTTAATACAAATGTTGTAGAAAATAAGAATATCTACAACTTTTATACTGATCATTTTCACCTTGAACTGAAAATTTTTCGAAAAAATAACTGAAAACTGGTTTTTTGGTTTTTAATTTTTTTTTTTTTGACTAAAAAGTATCTATGGAACTGAAACTTGGGCAAAAATATACTTTTTAGTGCTATACAAAGGCTGTAATTTTTTCAAACGGAAATACTTAGAGGTTGTTTTTTTTAATTATATTTTTAAGCTAAAAAAAGCGAAATTTTTAAATGCGTTTTGTTTTGGCTCATTTACTTGTTGCTATGTCTCTTTAGATAAATGGTAAAAAAAAGGTATACTGCAATGGAAAAAATGACAGAAAAATTGAAAATCTGTGGTCTCTCCGATGACTAGAGCTATGGTGTTTCTTGTGTTACAGCTCAAATCCTTTGTTGTTTTCACTGTATTCACCATAATACACTATAATTTGAAATTGTCAATGCCACTACATAAATTTTTCATTAAAAAATAAACAAGAAAAAAAAAATAAAATTTGATTTTTGGTCCAAAAATTTGATTTTTTGGTCCAAAATTTTCAAAGTATCAGCAAATACATCTATACTAATTTATATAAAATTGCTTATATGGAAATGGTTTGTAACGCCAAACCGCAAAATATACTGAACCGATTTTAATAATTTATGTTTTACAACAACATATTTACACTAAAAAAGGTTATTGTACACTTATTTCCATAATTTTTTTAAGTTCAAAATGCTATTTTTTAGGATTAAGTTTTTTGCAGAACCTCACACAATAATTGTCGTTCGATTTGTCGTTGCTTATGCTGCTTCTTGAATTCTGTGTTGTTATTTTTGCTTTCATTTGTACCGATTTTATTTGGCTTCGAAGTTCAAAGAACAACTCTCCTTGAGTTTTTTTTTACTTTTGATGAGAGACTACGATGTTGATAAATTTTTGAAAAAAGTGTATGTACATTGCTTTTTAAGTTAAACTGCAATTTGTTGTTTTTATAAAATTTATGAAAATCTTACAGTATGTTAGTATTGATCAGACGGGTGTCATAGGCTTTAAAATTTTTATTAAGGGTGCATATTTAGGGTGGCCCTCATACAAAAATTTTTTAAAAATAGAATTTTCACTAAGTCCGATAAATCGACTTAGACCGAATTTACACCACATGGAATTTACAGCACGTGTCTTTTATATTAAGAGGCATAAGTAGGCTATAAGACTTTAATTAAGGGTGCATATGGGCATTTCTCTCATGTTGAACGGGACGGAAGTTTTTTTTTTAAAGTGGAATAAAAGTTAAAGTAAAACAATTTCATTTTTTTCTGTTACTTTAAGGAATAGCCCTTTGATAGCACTACATTGAGTGGTAAAGTTGATGACAGACGTAGTACTGGTTCCAAGATAGAGGGAATTAAAAATCCATTCGAACGGGACAAAAAACGGAAGTGTTTTTCATGGCCATCTATAGAAAAGCACAAGTCAGCGAAACCTGGCAACATTTTTTAATGCGACTAACTTTAAAATGTTATGGAATAATGTAAATTTTTAATAGATTTCGTTTGAGGCATAATAATCCATTCGAACGGGACATATTTTTCCGTTTATGTTCACTTGGGCAATTTTTCAAAACTACTTTAATATCTATATAAATAATAATATTTAAGATATATACAGTAATTAAAAAACAAATTTAATGTTTATATTTATCAAATTAATTAGTGAGATCAATTTTAATAAAGAAACGAGGAAGGAGTAGATATTTTTCTTAAAAGTATATACTATAAGACTTGTAATTACAATATTTTGCTTCAATAATTAGTCACTCTAACTATTAGTGCATGATAAGCTTAAAAAAAATATAAAAAAAAAATTAAATTTTGATAATTCTTGGACCAAAAATTGAAAACTTTTTTCTCATTTATTTTTTTTTAATGGAAATTTATGTAATGGTATTGACAATTTCAAATTTTAGTGTGTTAAGGTGAATTCAGTGAAAACAAAAAAGGATTTGAGCTGTTACACACGAAGCACCAAAGCTCTACTCGCGGAGAGATCACAGATTTTCAATTTTTCGGTCATTTTTTCCATTGCAGTATACCTTTTTTTACCACTTATCTAAAGAAGACATAGCAACGAGTAAATGAGCTAAAACAGAACTCCTTAGAAGGTGTAGTTTTAAGAGGAGTCGCAATTAAAAATTTCGGTTTTCTTAGCTTAAAAATTAAATTTAACAACAACCTCTGAATATTTCCGTCTGAAAAAATTACAGCCTTTGTGTAACACTAAAAAGTATCTTTTGACTAAGTTTCAGCTTCATACATACTTTTTTGTCAAAGAAAAAAATTGAAAACCAAAAAACCGGTATTCAGCCATTTTTTCGAAAAATTTTCAGGTCAAGGTAAAAATGATCAGTATAAAAGTTGTAGATCTTCTTATTTCCTACAACTTTTTCCTTAAACTTTTTTTGATATGATGCACAGTTTAGCCATAAATCGTGAAAAACTGTGTTCGACCTCTAAAAATGCACCCCATTCCGCCCCAGATAGCTGCCGTCGGTTCAATTTTTTTGTCCTCTTTTACAAGAGCTTGTTCAACAATATTCAGATTAATGTAGCGAATTATTTTGTTGTTCAAACCCTATTTCTCCTGGACTATTAATGCAGTTTATGGTATTGAATTTTTGGTAAAAAATTACTAACAATAAGTAGTTTTTTAGTTAATCCTAAGAACTACAACCTTCTTAAGTATCTAAACATACAAATCTGATTTTGAAACAATTTCGTAATTAAAAACAGCTTCCAAACATTGCCTTGTTTTTGTTCTAAAATCGTTTTCATATTCTTTTTATTGTTGTCTACACACTCGCAACCGTCAAAAGCATCTGTTTTGCTTATTACAAAAATTTAAATTTCATAAGTTTATACATATGCTAAGATTTTGTTGGGAACCTCTTGGGTAGCACAATTTGTTCGTCTAAGAGGTTACTTGTAAGACAAAGGAGTAACTTCTTAAGTTGCAACAAACACACACATGCACATAACTGTGCATTTGCACGTTCTTGCACACCTCGTTGATGACATTGCAGCCATTTATGTTGTTGTTTTTCTTGTAGTTTTTGTCACATAACAATCTTTTGGAAGTTAAGCATCTGAGTAAATTTCACTCCTTTTCCTACTTCTTTTTTAGTCACAACCCAAATGGTTCATTACCTTAATGCCATGATTTTAAATTGTTTTTTTTTTATACATTATTTTTCCCAAACTTACCCAAATGGAAATGAAGGAAGGCATTTAGTACACATTTAGAGAAACTGTTTCAAAACTATTTTAGATAACTTGTTCTATAAGAAATTGCTTAAATCAAACACATTTTTTAGCCACAGAATTCATTCGATGCACTAATGGATATTCGGATCCAATGAACTCTACCTTTTCGAAGAGGTGGGATTTTGGGAATGAAATGGTTAAAGTAAATTTAATTTTCGAGTTTTGTTTGGCAAAAAATATATAAATATTGACTTTTAAAAATGAATAGTCTTTTAACATTTGAATTTTTAAACGACGCGTAAGTGGTGTTTTGTCTCGCAAGGCCGGCCACAAGAAAGAATAAATTATATCGGAGCTTTTAAGCACATTTAAATTATAAATATGAACCTTGGTGAACAACCCACAACAAAACAATCTTCCAGAAAGTATATAAACTAGAGTAATTATTTACTGTATTGGCCTCACTCCCGATTTTGTTGAATTTTTTAGGGCAAGTGGGCGGCCTTTGGAATCGACACCAGGCTTACATCTTCCAATATGTCCAATACTGGATCGCGACTGCCGTCAGCCGCTTTTCACTATATACACTATGTGTATCACGAGCTTCACTAACACACCGGTGTTTTATATGGGGATTTCTCTCATGCTGAACGGGACGGAAGCTTTTTTTTAAAGTGAACTAAAAGTCAAAGTAAAACACTTTTATTTTTTTCAGTTACTTTAAGGAATAGCCCTTTGATAGCACTATATTGAGTGGTAAAGTTGATGCCAGACGTACTACTGGTTCCAAGATAGAGGCAATTAAAAAGCCATTCGAACGGGACAAAAAAAGGAAGTGTTTTTCATGGCCATCTATAGAAAAGCAGAAGTCAGCGAAATCTGTCAACATTTTTTAATGCGACTAATTTTAAAATGTTATGGAATAATGTAACTTTTTAATAGATTTCGTTTGATTGAAAAATATTGCTTACTTTTTTTCTTACAAGGCATAAAATCCATTCGAACGGGACAAATTTTTCCGTTTATGTTCACTTGGGAAATTTTTCAAAACTAATTTAACATTTATATAAATAATAATATTAAAGATATACGAGTGTACAGTATTAAAAAAAAAAATTTTAATTTTAATATTTATCAAATCAATTACTGAGATCAAATTTAACAAAGAAAAGAGGAAGGAGTAGATATTTTTCTTAAAAAAAAAAAAATAAAACTTGTCTTTTTGCTGTTAAAACGTTTTTCCTGTAAGAGGCGTGGCACCGCCCAGTTAAAAAAATATTTTTACTCAAGTTTCAATCTATCTACATACCAAATTTCATCAAAATCGGTCCATTAGTTTAGCCGTGGAAACGTTTTTTCCCGTTAGGGGCGTGGCACCGCCTACTAATGAAAAAAAGTATACATGTCCCTCCGTCTCTTCACAACCTTTCCAACAAGAAAAAATTATGCGATAATGTTGTGCTATGGCTGTGAAAAAGTGGCTTAACCGTTTTGAACTGCCTATTTATTACACTTATGTTTTTGAACATGACCAACTTCAAACAGCTCCAAAAATTTTAAATTTAATTTTTTTTGCACTCAGTTTTTTTTTTTAAAGGTTGTACATGAAACTCTGTTCGTGCAAAAATTTTGACACATTTGCTGCTGTTATCAATTTCGAAATGAGAACAAATGATGTTTTTCTTATTTATATGTGACTATAGAACATGAACTTAAGCAAATTAAAAATGTACAGTTAATAGAGATTGGTTTGATGTTTTTGCATTGTTTTTAGCTAATTGACGTTGGAAGAGAGATTTGTCGGAAAGACTATCATCATGTCTTACACACTTAAATATTTAAGGCAAAATACTATTTAATATTACAAAAAAACAAGAGAAACTGCATTTATGAAGGTTTGCAGGAGGTTTGCTCAATGCGATAAATTACTTCTGGTGTAACTTGTTTAAATTAACAAAATTTGAATATTTTCCTTAGATAATATCATATAGTAACGCTTTTATAATAAGTTTTGATTTTTCTGTCACGGTTGGCTTTTTGGCGGAAATGCCCATATACTTACTGTGAAAGCCGTATTAAATGTCGTCCAGTCCTCATCAGTTTTGGCAAATCATGAATGAACCTGAACGATTCTGGTAAGACTGGAGCTGGCAAGCCTAATAAGTTCCCTTTTGTGGAAAGCCCTATTAAAATATATACAGACCCTGTAAGAAGGTATATGACTCTGATCATATTTAACCAAATCAGATGTTTTGGTAAAATTAAAAGCGTTACACAATAGCGATCATGTTCGTCAGTTTTGCATACATATCTCTTGCTTGCGTATGTGACCGCTCTTTTTCGCAGAGTTCCCGGATGAAATCTTCAAAAATTCCCCAAACAATTTTTTTTCCTCCAAAATGCATCAATTTTCAAAAATTTTCCCCAAAAAACTTTTCATAGTAATTACTTTTTTTTTTTGGAAAATATAAACTTTAGTGTTATCTTTTATAATGTTATCTTTTGCTAATTTTTTTTCCCCAAAATGAAGGAATTTCTGACAATTTTACTCAAATAAAATTATTTAATTTACTTATTTATTTATACATATCGCTCACTTACTTCAAGACTGGCATAACTCAAAAAACATAAAGTGGGAGAAAAACGCATTTAAAGTTTTCAATAAGTTGTTTTTAATATGAAAATGATGAAAAGTATGTCTACATAAACTCTTCTCACAAGGCAAGTTTATGAGATAGTAAGTGAGCGATGTGTACATTTAATATAAATATTTATTTTAAAAATAGTTGCTTTGTTTTTTCTTAACATAGAGAAGAATAATTTTGTTACCCTTATTGAAAAAATTTGTTCGTTACAAGTTTTATTATTTTTGTATAATACTATAAAGGTTTTTTCAAGTTTTTGCATTTAAAGTTATTTAAAATTCCATTTCAAGTTTAAACTTTTTTCTGCGTAAATCGTTTCGAATACGATGAAATATACAAATAAATGAAAAACACGAGTACGAATGCCATCCATTTGCCCCCGAGACGTGAATTGTTTAATATGGCTTTCGATACATAATTCGTTTTTACCTGCTACGGAAATAAAGAAAGTGCTTATATAGCAGCGAGTGTAAAAACCGTTAAAAGAAGACTCAGGGAAATCAATTTGAGTGCCCAAAATTCACGACGACTTCCCTTGTTAAAAAAAAATACATACCACTAAGAGATCGGAGTTTGCGCATGGGTACTTGGAATGGCATCTTGCAAAGTAGAGTGGAGCTATGAGAGTAAGATCTCTCCACGGATCATATTATGTGTTTGGGTTGCGCCTTACATATTGACGAGTGCCTTTTTCACCAAAAAGACGAGTGCCTTTTCCACAAAAAGACATCACTCCTCATAATGTTGCTCTTCTTTGCATGCGGCCATTTCAAGTACACGTGCGCAAAGTACGATCTCTTTGTGAGTAAATTTAATTTAATTGTAAAAGTTGAATGCCTGAAAATTGTGGCTCTGATTCCCATGCAGACCTGTAATGTCTGCTGAAGCTTGCAATGTGTATTCTTCAATTCTCAAAATGATGGTGGTTATTTTTAACATATTCCTACACTTTTTTATTTTTTTTTTTTTTTTTGCAATAAATATTTAAATTCACTTTATTTACTTTAACCCTTCGTTTATTGAAGAATTTTTAATCGGTCGTTAGAGTATTAGTCACCCGGGTGACTTATTGAAAAATGTACGTAATGTGTATGACCCGAAAGTGAATAGGCATAAGATTGATAGGCAAAATGCACGTGGGATATTGCCGACAACCTAGTCCGCTATTTCCGACGATTTTTTGTTATATTTGTGTCTATTAAAACGAATGTTGAGTATAAACAATGCACATACATTGAAAGTTCGTTGTAACAGTGTCGATTTTAAAATTTGAAACTGAATTTGAGGAATAATTATCGACCGCTGTCCTTTTAGGCAGTACATTCCATCTAAGCCGAACAAATACGGTATAAAAATAAATTGGTCTGCTGACTCGAGGACTCATTATACGCTTCAAGGAGAACTCTATTGAGGGAAGCTACCGGGTGAAACCCGAGGAAAAGATCTTGGTGAGAAAGTTGTTTTGTGATTAGTTTATGGATAATTATTTCATCACATTGACGATAGCAGAATATCTTGTCAAAAAGAAATTGAGCATGATCGGTAAAATTTGCCGGATTAAAAAATTTGTTCCTGCATAGCTAATGTTCAAGCGGAAAGATCCGGTTGGAAAAAGTTCATTTGAATTTCGAGAGAATGCAACATTGGTATCATATGTGATCAGGAGAAACGAATCGGTAGCCTTCCTTTCAACCATGCACATCACCAAGGCTGTAGATATAACTCCAAAGCCCGCAAACCGATAATTATCTTGGATTATAACAAGACAAAAGGAGGAAAGCATTCATTCATTGAATCTTATCATGGACCAAATGAACCCAAACTATTCGTGTAAACGTGGAACCAGTTGCTGGTCCATGGCTCTGTTTTTTAATTTGGTCGACATCGCTACCCTTGCCGCTTACATCATACACACTGAGAACAACCAGCTAGTTCAATTGTAATAAGAACTGTACGATAGCAACATTCCCCGACGTTCGCAAAATCGGCATGTTATAAAGAAGCCGCATCTTAGGTCTGCAATATGCGATATGTTTGTTTATGAATTGTCTCTGAAAACACAATATGAGTCTGAGACTCAGGGCAACTGTCACCAACGCGTTTCGACAAAGAAATCCGCGCAAGCGCTACAGATTATGCAAAAACCCAGTATGCGCTCAACACACTAAAAAGGAAATAGGAAACCTGCACGCGTTTTCTTTCTAATTATTTCTTGTATTTTTCTATTTTCCTATTTATTATGTCTTCACTTGTTATTCATTCAATAAAATTTGATAAACAATTTAACATATTTCTATCATATTATGGTTTTTGCAACACATGTTGCGTGCATTATACACGTAGTCACCGGGGTGACTAATACTACAACAAGAGATTAGACTTGAACTTTCGGATAAATACGCCCACAGGTAAGAGCTAAAAAATCCAAATATATCTTAAAATGATCCTAACTAAAATCGTAGTAAAGTCAGAAACGCCTACCATCCTAGGTAAATTTGAACACGGATAAATATTGGAAAATAACTGAAAAATTCACCCGGGTGACTAATACTCTAACGGAGGGTTAATTGTTTGCTTTTGCAATTTTTTTAATTGACTTTCTTCAAGTTTTTTTTTCCTTCTAATTTTACGAGAGTTTCCTTGGCGGTGGGCTTACTGCTTCGAATAACGAAATGACACCGTCATACATCAAATATCCATGTGTTCTCGAATCATTGAACTTTTTTACATATTAGTTCGGTAACGCTCAGAAGGCCTCGTGATAGCAATCATTAAAGATGTTTTTAATTCTCGAGCATGCTGCAAATTTTTTCCCCCTAGCCTTTTCCCCAAACTCTTTGTTTCCACAATATTTCCCCATGGCAAATTCTTTTCCCAAAATTACGAAAAAAACCCATAATCTGAGAACCCTGCTTTTTCGTCAGTCAACAGTCAACCACAAAAATTTTTGTGGTTGAGCGACAGTCAGCTGCCATATTTGTTCCTGACTGCTAGTGTGTACCAAAAAGCGTCCGTCTAGCGGTATACTTGAAGCGATAAGATGGATGAAGAAAGTGAATTTTTAAAGGAATTCATATGTTACTACGAAATGTAACGTTGACTCTGGGACATAACTAACCCAGAGTACATGATACGTGATATCAAAAACAAGTCATATGAAGGCTTATTAAAAATTATGAAAAAATATAGAAAAAATTGTACTTTTGAGGACGTTAAAAATATATTAACTAGGTCGTCCTACAGACGGGAGTTTAAAAAAATGGAAAGAATCGGAGACTTATACAGAGAGAATTAATTTCTAAAATGGAAGTAGAATTAAAGTTGAATCAAGAAATCGTAGTACGATTCTCATTTCATCGGAACATTTGCTATACTTGATCCAAGAATCACTTAAGCCAAATAAAATTACGAAATACTTCCTAAATCAAAGTATAATTATTAGAACTTCTGGTAATGAATCAGAAGTTTTTTCTAGAATACAGAAAAAATTACTAAACCTTTAAAAAACAAATAAGAAATTTTGCCGTTTAGAACTTTCTTTTCTGGAATCGAGAAACCATTGCTAGGGGTTCTAAGATAAAATAAGAAATTGTTTCTTGAATCGAGCAATAAAGAGTAGAACTTCCAAAAAAAGAACAACCACTTCTTTCTTGAAAAAAAATACAGCTCAATCCGAGAAAAAATTGAATTAATCATAGAAAATTGGTTAACATCAACAAAAATGTTTTCGTACATCATGTTTTTTTTCTGGTATCGCGGGAAGGTCATTTAGTTGCAATTTATATATTGTATATTACTAGCTGACCCGACAATCGTTTTTTTTTTTTTTTAAAGCATAAGCCAACGCTCAGGGGACGCCCCCTATAAATGCAAAGCACCGTGTTGGATTTTAAGAAAAGGAGAAAGGTTAGAGGGAAGGGGGATAGATGGAGTAGTGTCGGTGAACATTCTTCTTGAATTCACCGATGTCACAACTGCCGGGGAATACAGACGCAGGCAGGCTGTTCCACAACTTGATAGTACGGCCAAAAAAAGAATTATCACGGAAGTGTGATGTCCTGTTGAACACCGGCGTGACGCAAAAGGGATGGGCCTGATGGGACGCCCGAGTGTTGCGAGAGAAAATACGTATTGATGGAATCAGATCATGAATCTCGCTAGAACACATCCCATTAAAATACTTATAGAAAAGGGTTAAGCACCCTACGTTACGCCGGTGGTGAAGGGAATCAATAGAGGCGATGACAGATTCATCGCCTATTAGTTTCATCACACGCCGCTGGACGCGATCTAGCAGCTCCAAAGTGGTTTTTGAAGCCCCGGCCCAAATGTGTGAGTTGTACTCTAGTTTGGGTCTAATATAAGTGAAGTAGACAGTACGAAGATCAACTGGAGTGAAGTATTTCTTACACCGTTTTAAAAAACCAATACACTTGGCCGCTTCTTTCGACACATCGAACACATGGTCTGTCCATCTAAGATCTGGTTGAACCGATATGCCCAGAACGTTAAGAGTTGTTGACCTCGTAATATCTAAGCCAGTCATATTGAGGGGAGGAAGGGAGTAATCCATTCGTCTGTGAGATAACAGACAACACTGGGTTTTAGTAGCGTTAAAATTAACGCGGTTAATACGACCCCACTCGGTGATTGTGCTGAGGTCATGAGCGAGTGTGTCATTCATAAGTCGCCGCTTACTCTCAACTTCTGCAGAGCTTGGGCGCTTTTTGAAGCAATAGGAATGACAAATGTTGCTGTCATCCGCAAAGGAATGGATTGGGTTGGTAGTCGAAGACAGAAGGTCGTCGATAAAAACCAGGAAAAGGGTAGGAGATAGGACAGAACCCTGGGGAACTCCAGCATTAATGAAGTGTTCGTTAGAGGTGAAACCGTCTACCACAACACGGATAGAGCGATCACTACAGAAGCTCGTAATCCAACGAGCAAAGGACATACCAACACCAAAGGCAATTAGTTTTGATACGAGGGCACGATGCCACACTCGATCAAACGCCTTAGAAATATCTAGAGCGACAACCATACTTTCACCGAAAAGGTGAACACATTGGTTCCATTTCTCAGTGAGGAAAGACATAAGATCTCCAGTAGAACGTGACCTACGAATACCATATTGGCGATCACTAAGTAATTCGTTGCGCTCCAGATAATTCACAAGGTGAAAGTTTATTACACTCTCCATAACTTTAGAGAGCGCAGAGCATATTGCAATGGGTCGATAATTATTAGGGTCGGACACCTCGCCTTTTTTGGAAACTGGCTGAACATTAGCAACCTTCCAACATGATGGAAATATCCCACTAGTGTAGGATATGAAAAAAAGATTGCGTAATGGACAAGCCAGTGTTGAGGCACACTTCCTCAACACATGGGCTGATATACCATCTGACCCTGAAGCTTTATTTATGTTGAGGTTTGCAAGGACTCTTTTTACTGTCCTTGTTCGAAAGTAGATAGTTGGCATTACTGAAAACCTACTCTGGACTGGGGGTAAGGGCTGACAGCTATCTGGGAGTGTAGCATTTTTTGCAAACATGCTTGCCAATAGATTAGCTTTGTCAGCTGGTTCAGTGAATATTTGGTCGTTCATTAAGAGAGTTGGAATAGACGATGAGGTCTGATTCTTCACTCTCTTAACAAATGACCAAAAACTTTTGCTACCTTTCGGTAGTGAGATGATTCTTTTGCGCAGGTTTTGTTCGTGAAGAAACTTTTCGCGCTGAATCGTGGCATTACAGCGATTTCTAGCCTCGATGCGAAGCCTTTCGGTATCGGCATTTTTAATGAGCCGCCAATCCCGAAATGCTTCCTCTTTGGACCTGACTGCAGACTTGCAAGTCTCATTAAACCAAGAGTGGTCCTTTGGTTTAACGTTGACTTTTTATGAGGTATGAAGGACCGCATACCTAATAAAATTATTTCTTGAACCATTTTGGCCGCGGCATTTATGTTTCTATCTGCGAAACACAATTTCCAATTGAAATTACGAAAAAAATTGTTCAACGCAACCCAATTTGCTTTGCCATAAAGCCATACAATCCGCTTCGGGGCTTTCGGCGAGACAGTGCGTAAACTATTATATGGAAAAGCAGCGGAAATAGTACAATGGTCCGAATTACCAAGAGGTGCAAGGACAGACACATCGTATTTTTCATGATGTGACGTCAGAAAGAGGTCTAGTGTACTTAAGCTATGCCCCCCAACGCGTGGAATATACGTGGGGTCATTCACTAGTTGAGTCAGTAGATTGGACTCAGAAAAAAACTCAACATAACGGCCTTCAGGAGTTGTAAGGCCAGAATGGCGCAACCAGTTAGAGTTATGGACATTGAAATCACCAGCAACTACAATTTCACTGTCTGGGTACGACTCTAAGATTTTGGAAATGGAATCAGAGAGGACGTCTATCTTTTCGAAAGTAGAAATCCTTCCTAGATTCGGGCTTCTATAAAGGAAGCAGAAATGTAGAATGTGCGACTGGACTTTGAACTTTATCCACATGGAACTAAATTCGGCGTCCGTCGTGTTTAGCTGCTGTTGACACTGGTACGCGACATCACTACGTATATATACAGCGAGGCCCCTATGGGGAGAGAATAATGGCAGAAGGTGATAATCAGGTATGTGAAAATCCAGTGGATCAGCATCCCCACACACCTGAGTCTCACAAACCGCCATTACTTGGGGATGGAAACTAGAGACATGGGCATAGACCGAAAAAAAGTTTGACCTAAGGCCGCATATGTTACAAAAGTCAAGTCGAAAAGATTCCGACATTTGCAACACCACAAAATCCAAGAAGAATATTACTGCTAATTATTAGTGAGGTCAAGGCCAAAAACTTAAGAGCAAAGAGATTATGAGTGGGCAAGTGTTATGCCTTTGTCCACTCAAAATTCAAGCTCCAAGCAAAACCTCAGCCACATCAACAACTAGCTAAGGGTGGAGATAAGGAGAGAAAAGGCTACCAAAACAGCAGAGTTTGCAAAGGAAAGGGCATAGAAAAGCCCTTTACGTTGACATTAGCTCTTTCGTCAACGATTCCCAAAATTAAGGGAAAGCTCAATAATCAGGCAGCACTGCTTATAGCTTGGCAGCGATGTCGTTATGTGTGTGTATGTATTTTTTTTTTTTTTTTATTTTTATGTTTTTTTATTTTATGTTGCTGCAGTTTATGATGCTATGCTAGTTGTTATTGTTATATTGCAGTACATTTAATTATATTTTGTTTTGTTAGAGCGTCTGTTGACTTGTCAGTTGTTTTAGTGGTATTTATTTAGAATTTAACTATTGTAGCATATTTTGTTTTTGTTTAGTAGTTAATTTTTGTTTTGTTAATTTTTTTCTTATGAGTGGTTCTATTTTTTGGTTTTTGTTTTATTTAGCAGAGGTTGGTTTTTTAATTTAAGTGGTTTAAGGCTTATATTGTTTAGCATGAATAAACGAAACATGAATAATAAAAAACACGCGACGAAAAAAGAAATTAAAGAAAAAAACACGGGTTAAAACAATTAAACACAAGTTAAAAAAAAAACAACGAAAACAAAACGCAACAGAACAATGAGGGGGACCGCGCGACACGTCCTCTCCCTATTAGATGTAAACTACTACTGTCTTTGTTCTGTCAATTAATGTAAGAATTTGATATACATTGATAGAATATTGTTTAGAACCCTCGATAGCCCGGTGGAAATAAAAACACTTCAATTATTGTAGTAAACGAAAAATTTTAAAAATATCTCTGTATTAGTACCACCCTAAATAAAATATATAAAGCTTAATTATGGTCTCTGAGTATAAGGACCATGTGGTGTGAATCGATGAAGCGATCTTCAAGAAAATGCGATTTTAAAAATATTTTTGTATGAAAATCACCCAAAATGTTCACTCTAAATCAGGGCTGGATTAACCTTACAGGCAGAGTAGGCACGTGCCTAGGGCGGCAAGATTTAAAGGGCGGCAAATATTGGCGGAAACTTTGAAAAAATTTTTGCATTTTATTGATTGAAAAACTTTTGCAATTTTTTCGAAAAAATTACGAAGTTTTGAGGGAGGGGGGGGGGGGCGGCAATTTTGCAACTGCCTAGGGGCGGCACATTTTTTAATCCGGCCCTGCTCTAAATATAATTAACATGACTTTATAAGCGCCTCGAAACATAAATCCTACGTGGCGTCCATTCCATGTGATTCGACAAAGCAATCTTCAAGAAAATGCGATTCCAAAAATGTATAGGTATGAGAACCACCCTAAATAAAATTTATAGAACTTAACCCTCCGATTAGCGTTGTGGCCTGTCGGACCATTTTAAAACTTTTTGCGTCAGAACTTTTTTTTTTAAATATTTCGGCAAACGGAGCCATGACTTTTTTAAACTCGATGCAGCGAGTCAACTGAGATATATTTTGAATTAGAAACCATGATACGTGGAACAAAATGAGAGTTTGAATAAGATTTGAACGTTGTCTGTCAGACCACAACAATTAAATCGATTGATTTCGATTTTAGAGACGCAGTGGGAGTTTGTAGCATCCCCACTAGTAGTTTCGAATGTTGTCTTGATACAAAAACATCTCCTTACTCCAGTAAATATTCATAGAGAACATAGAGAGGTAAGTCAGGGCCGCATAGTGGTAATATATACAGTTAAAAACTCCTTAGGAACAGGGCGAACAATATATGCGGACAACTACTTTTCGTCATTTGAATTAGCCAGTGAATTGATGTCCAAGATCCTGGCTTACGTTGGAACAGCTCGTAAGAACAAAAAATTTGTTCCGCCACAATTGTTGGCATCCTCTACATATGTACTTGCACACAAGGCAAAAAAAAAAAATAAATCTCGATTTCATTGCCTGAGATATAAGGCTCCAATTTGCGACTCGCTCTCAAGAACTATATGCTACACATACATACATGTGTGGCAGCAATCTAAATAATATACATATGTACTCGTATACAGTATATGTGTACATATGTCAATTTATATGTTATTTAAAAAGAAGCCCTCTGCTTCTTTCGCTTTATCAAATAAAGGCAAGAACTTACAGATACTTACATAATCATATACATTTAAACAATACCATACACTTTTTCCTCACACAATAACACTCCTGGATAGACCATACCGCGATTTCATAGTTTACACCTGCAAAATAGATAATGTGGTCTATCAGACCACAAAGTATGTCTTACCGCCTTTTAGGTTACCGCTAATCGAACGGTAACTAATGGTCTCTGAGTATAAGGACCACATGGTGTTGATTCCATGTGAATCGATGAAGAGATCCTTAAGAAAATGCGATTATAAACATATTTTTGCATGAGGACCACTCTAAATATTCACTCTAAATATAAAAAGCATAACTAAGCGCCTTTTAATATAAGTGCTATGTGGTGTCAATTTAGGGATGCCAACACTCAGGGTTTCGCCCGGAGACTCAGGGTTTTGAATATGATTTCCGGGTCTCCGGGTTCAAAGTCAATCCCTCCGGGTTGAATATCATTTTTGTCGACAGCAACAAAAAAAATCGAATCTAAGTCAGCAGTTTTCCCGAATTTCAAATTTTGATAAATTCAAAGAAAAAAAAAACGAAAAAAACACAAACCATAAAATAACACAGGGCAACAATGACTTTGTTGCCTTACTTATCAGAAGGTTTTGACGCGCTGAACTCGAATCCAAGCTTAGAATTTCTCAAATAGCTCCGGTTTTCGAGATATTCTAACCTAAAAGTTAGATTAGATTAGATTTTTCGAGATATCTTGGGCAAATTTATATAGAAATATATTTTTTTTTATGAATCCATTAATGAGTTTCGAAAGAACTACTCTTCCTCTTGAAAACTCACTCGGAATTATATCGATATCTTTTTTGATTTTCAAAGTATCCTAAATTGAAAATTATTATATAGGTCTCCATACAAACTTTTGTAAATTTGTATGAAAAATTTGAAAAAAATATATCGATATGATTTCAAGTGTGTTTTGAAGAGGAAGAGTATAGCTTTTATAAAAAGCGGTATAAGTTGGGAGCCCCTGAATAGATATTAAAAATATGGATGTCATAAGGAGATAATTGAATTTCCTACTATACTAGTAAGACTAGTTTTGAAATTTAGCCTATAGTTTTGGATGCATGATAATTTTTCTGAAATTTTTACCAATAACATTTTTAAAAAAATTGGTAAAATTAAAAAAAATCTATGCAAATTGTACATCATTTTAAAGCAAAATAATCAAGCATTCCTATCATGCTAAAAAGTATAAATTTTTAACACATTTTTTTGAAAAAATAGCGTTTTGTTAAAAAAAATAATTGGTCAAAATTACAGGCCATTAAGTTATCTTTCTTATGACATCCATATTTTTGATATCCATTCAGGGGTTCCCAACTTATAATCAGTTTTACAAAAGCTATATCAGCAACTTATGATGGCTATACATAAGGGCGGGTCGATTTTTTTTTTCAAAAAGTATATGGCAGGAAAAGGTTATACGGGTTATTCTGACCAACTTTGCAACTTTGGGTCAGAGGTGGTCAAAAATATCTTGATTTAGTTTTTTTGCGACTGCACTTTTGTGAATGAAATTCCCTATTTTTTAAAAATCTTAATTCGAGCTTCTTCCGATAACTGCCCAATAGGTAAAATAGCATTGGACACAATTTCGGGTCCGATGAAATTTTCTTAGTAGATTTTTTTATATGATTGAACTAAGATGCCGACATTTGGAGTATTTCATTAGACGCGTAATTTCTTAAGCTATCCGATGCCATAAGAATCTCGGATATTTTTTTTTTTTTTTTGAGATACGTCTTTTTCGCTTAGTACGGCAGAGCTCCCTCGAGGTTTTTTTTTTACTTTTAAGAGAGTACGATGTTAATAAATTTTTGTAAAAAGTGTACATTGCTTTTTACAGATAAACTGCAATTTGTTGTTTTTATAAAAATTAGTTTTTGCCTGTCCGTTGTTTTTTATGGACGCGGAAACTATCCGGCAGATTTTGATGAAAGTTTTACAGTATGTTAAGACAAGACTTTTACTAAGGGTGAATATTTAGGTTGGCCCTCAAACAAAAATATTTTTAAAAAAGAACTTTCACTAAGTCCGGTAAATCAACTCACACCGAATTTACACCACATGGAATTTACAGCACGTGTCTTTTATAATAAGAGGCATAGATGCATATTTAGGTTTGCCGTAATACAAAAACATTTTTAAAATATTATTTTCTCGAAGACCGCTTATTCGATTCTCATGGAACTTACAACACATGGCTTTTATATTGAGTGGCACAACTTAGACCGTACACATTTTATTTAGGGTGCATACTTTGGGTGGCCCTTACAAAAAATAACTTTTAAAATATAAATTTACATGAAGATTTCATAATTGTGGCCTATAAAAGATTTTTACAAAGTTTGGTTTAAAAAATGGGCGATGACACGCCCTTCAAAATCAAATTCATCATATATCACCAACTACTGGAAGCAGATGAATGGGGCTTAGTACATAAACATGTATATAAAAGGTACGGGAAAAAGTAAGCTTCAATGGAAAAAATTACCGTCCCACATAACAACGTCTGCCAGGCCTGCTATATATTTGTAAAAGAATAGGGACAAAAGTTAGTTTCACTGGGAAAATGGGCGGTTTCGCTTTTACATTCCATCGCATGTGTTCATACAACATCGCCCCACACATCGAAAAGGGCAGAACAACGTCTGCCGGGACAGCTAGTATTAAATAATTTTACTTATGTTTTTAAGGAAATTGAAATAAAAACTTAAATAAAAGTCCACTTATTGAATCTCCGGGTCAGACATCAGTCCTTGTTGGCAACCCTATGTCAATTCTATGTGATTCGGTAAAGCGATCTTCGAGGAGCTGTGAATTTAAAAATATTTTTGTATGAGGGTGACCCGAAATATGAATCGTCAACAAAATTTTCTTTCATACAAACCTTGTCCCAACAATTACAAACAAAATGAAAAATAAATCAGAATACATGCGGTAATTGATTTTTATATATGAAGGGATGAGATGCAAAACTCGCCAAGTCCAAAAAAATTAACTATAAGATATTGTTGGAGGGGACGGAAAAAAGTTTTCTCTACAAGCCTATATACTCTAAATTGTAAAAAAAAAATTTCACTTCACAAAATTTTGATTGCAATAATTTCTGACAAATTCTTTTTTTCATATTTCTGAAAATCAAAACCGACCCAGTCTAATTTTATTTGTTATTTCGAGCGAAACATTCACTTGGGAAAAAATTATGGGTATTCCAAAAGCTGTGAGGTTTATTCCAAATTAAAAGTTATCAATCCATATTAATAAGATATGAGAGTATTTAAATCATAAAACCACCTTTGAATGTTGAGATCACTTTTAAACTGTAAGAATAAACGTTGTTTTGAAATGAATTTAAGCTTAGCGATTTTTAAAAAATGATTTCGAAACCTTTTACCATTATTATTTTTCAAAATCCATTAAGTCCCGAGGTTTCACTTTCAAAACTAGCCAAGTTCACGTTTTCAATTTCAAAACCCGCTAAGTCCACATATTTTGTTTCAAAACCCGCCAAGTCAAAACGTTTTTTTATTATAGTCCTTATAGATAAGGTCATAAAATGAAATGAAAAATCAGGATTTTAATAACTTTTGACAACTATTACAATGGATTTATCTACGTTTTTACTATAGTTAGTTAAATTTCAGTGGAATATACTTATAGCATTTTTCTCCTAATCGCAAAATATGGACGGGTAGGTTTTGCATCTCAGCTCTTCATATATATGTAGATTTATGTATATATGTATGTATATGTAAATGTATTATATGATAAGCATATATAAATATATTAAATTCAATATATAGGTATATACATATATGTATTATAATCACATACTTATGTATTTTATAAGGATTCTAAAGAAAATTATTTTTTTTTAATTACGTAGAGAATAGAGTTTATGAGACCATATTATATGATACCTTCAAAGACATTATGCATCAAGTCAACCGAATAATTGATAATAACGTGAAATGAATTCACAGAATCGAAAATTGAATTTTCAAAAATCCCTGTTTTTCTGTATTAATTCGAGAAAATTTGATGGCTGTATTTCAATGGCTCTTAATTTATAACAGTTTTCTGCTGTCATAAATAAGAAGACCTAGAATAAGATAAACTTGCTTTGGCCCACCAAAAGTTTCAATTGAAACTCCTTCGCACTTTGTACACATTAAGGTCACATACCCAATAGCTCAAGTGTTAGAGCGGCCGTCGCAATTCAAAAATGCTTACGGTCGGGTGTTCGAATCTCAGTATGCTATGTATATGCATATAAATATGTATATACGTGGTAATAGCCGAAACATATGTCACCAATTACCAGGTTAAATTGATCCACTTGTTATCTTTGTCATGTTTGTTGAATAAAAATGACTAAAAAAGTTCAATATAAAATTGTTCAATTATGAAACTCCTTTAGTTTCTATTTTGTTATAGTTTCAATCAGATTGAATATAATTGAATCATAATGAAAAGATTTGACATATTTCAATTTTACAAACATTGCCGCGAAAATATTATCCAAAGAAGATATTCGATAGGATTCAGGAATCGAAGAGAAATTGTAATAAAAAGCTGAAATAGATTGAGTTCCAGTGTGATGTCCAATTGGATCATTGATCTTAAAATCATCATTGCACAAAAAGTACGGTACTGTTATTTTTCCGTCGTAGTCACGGATCTTTGATTTCAATAAAGACCCTTGGATGAAATTAGTAATTTTAAATTGATGAGAAAAGTTTTCCATATTGGTATCTTCCAACATATTAGGGAGCTCGAAAAAACTTTCATTTGAAATTATAGGTTTTCTTTTTTCTTTGATTAATTTATGTTCGGTGCTCATTTTTTCAAATATATTGGAACAAAATTCGAGAACAGGATCTACTTCAAGTTTTTTTTTGTCATCAATGATATTTTGTAACATTACCGATTTAATTAAAGCAATATTCCCTTTCCACACAAAATTGCACTCACTTATAAATTTTTCTATTTGTTTCTTGGTGATGTTACTTTGACTATTTAAGAGCAAAACTGGTTGCCATATTTGACAAATCATCTTTCCAATTTAGTTATGTATGGGTTTCGGTGTCTCCGAATTTTTAGCAAGAACAGGAATTCTAACTCGATCAATTAAATGGTTAACATCATTGACAATGGTGTTTCCCACTTCCTTGTGAGAATTTTCAATAATTTATTACACTATGAAGATAAATAATATTGGCAATACAGCTAGTATCATATCAAATTTTATTTTGATCTTTTAAATATTCAAAAATAATATTATCCCCCATCCCCACCCACTGTTCAAGAAGGGGGTAGTTGAAAAATACCTTACCGATCGACATTTCTTGTGAATTATGTATATTAAAAATATATTATTAAAATAAATAAAAAATAAATTTTGATTTTTTTACAATCAAAAAATGAACACCTTTGTAACACTTGGTTGGCATTGGTATGAGATAAATTTAGTGTTCGATTAATCAAACGTTGGCGCTTATCCCATAAGATGCCATACAAATGAAACATATCGTATCAGCGTTGCCATTGTAGCAGTTTTTACTGCAAAATCAAGTTTTTTAGACACCCTGGCAGTTTTATTTTGCAAAGCGCAGTTTTTTTTAATGAAATTATGACGAAAAAAAAGGTCATCAACTTTAAATAACCACTAAAATTTTATATTTTCCAAAAAATCTGGTTTATTTCGGAGGTAGCAGTTTTTTCCAGTTTTTTTTTCAGAAATTGCAGTTTTCCCTAAAAAAATCTGGCAACATTGATCGTAATAGAAGTGAATTGACACAAGCTTTTGGTGAAATGACGCTACTGAATAAGATTGTAAAAAATAATAAGTACTTGCTTAGCAATCGAAGAAACATGTAGGACTTAATAATTTTGAATAGTGTGGTCGTAAAAATCAACGCCGCACAGTGGCAAGATTTGACTTTTTTGATTGCAAAAATCATAACTTCTGAACGAATAAAGATTTTTTAATAAGTTTTTTTTGTACGATAGAATATTCTTATAGCTAGAACAATGCTAAATTTTGTTATAAAAGGTTTGCAGAGTCCGACGCAATTGATTGTTGAAATTGAGTTTTTTTTGTAGGGAGGAAAAATAACTTATCTTCTGCATGAGGCATTCCAGATGAAAACGTCTAATCGGTATAGCTGGCTTAGCTTAGATTTTGCTCAAACTTTTCGAGAATCTTCGTTAGGGTTCCAAGAAAAGAAATCCAAGGGCTTTTAATTTTTGGATGCGTCAGTCCACGCCAGGCCGAGTTCAAGCATATGTAAAACGTAATTTTTAGGCTTCAATTACGCTAAAAATTACGTTTTAAATATGCTTGAATTCGGCCTGGCGGGGACTGACGCATCCAAAAATTAAAAACCCTTGAATTTTCTTTCTTGGAACCCTTACAAAGAATCTCACAAGGTTTGAGCAAAACTCAAAGTAGTGCAGCAACGAAATTTCCATTTTTTTCATCTGGAATGACTTGCATGTAAAAACTAACTTCTGTTTTGTTTGTCGCAAGTAGACTTTGAAAAATGCAGGAAAGTGTGATTGAAATGTGAATCAGCTTTGTATATAAGTAGTACATATAACTTAAATTGTAACTGAAATTCATTTTTGAACGATTTATGCTTATCCATTTTCTGATCATATTTAAATTTATGTAAGTTAGATACAATTATTTCAAATTCAGACATCTTATGCGTTGAAAAACTATTTTCGGTAGTCTGCAGATAATCTCTTAAGGCCAATATGAACTATGCTTGACTTGATGTGCTTTGAAAAAAGTTGAAATGATGTAGTATTTTTAATGTACATGTTGAATTTTTCAATTTTTTCGTAGTAAATATAAGTTAAGAAGAGTTCTCTTGTAGGAATAATTTTATTACGTGTCTTAACGACTTTATATATGTTACCGGCCAAACTAGTTTTTCCTAGGCCAAACAAGTTCATCCGAAGCATGTTAGGATGAACCAGTTTAGCCTAGGATGAACTAAGGTTATTATTTTCTTTAACGCACTCAGGGCTTACATCCTCTAATATGTCCAATATTGACTTCACGGCGGCCTTCGTCCGTGGTTCACTACACTATTTCGAACACGGGCTTCGCTATCACACATCAGCGTTGGATATATTATAGTGAACCGTGAAGCCGTTTTTGAACATATTGGAAGATGTAAGCCCTGTGTCGCGACCAAAGGCCGCTCATTTACCCTAACATGTTAAAAATTCCCCTAGGCTAAGCTGGTTCATCCTACACGCTTCGGATGAACTAGTTTGGCCTAGGAAAAACTAGTTTATATTAAAAACTAGTTATGCCGGTAACAAATATACTGTAATTTTTTTTTGTTCTACCCTACCCTTGAAATCCTTAAGTCAACTGTTGCACTTCCTGGAACTCCAATGCATAACAGTTCGAAATGTATGCCAAATGAAAGAACTCTAAGAGGCCTAAATTTAATATTATTGTATTGTTGAATCCTGTCCCAAACACGAGTTTAAACCGGTTTTTTGGGTCAATTTTCATTAATGAAGATATATTACAGCTTGAAATTTGTGCCAAATGGTAGAAATCGAAGAACCTATATAAAATATATGGAGTTGCCTCGACGAATCCTGTCCCAAACATGGGTTGCCACTTATTTGAGAAAAGTTGACCCCAAAAACGAGTGTCAACTAATGCTTAGGACAAGGCAACCCTTTATATTACATTTAGGGTTTTTTCACAATCATGCAACTGTAATATGTGCATAAAAAAACAGAAAAATAGGCAAAAATGCAATTCGGCCAATTTTTATTCAATCTTATATAACTTATTAATTTCTTAATCGATTTCCTTAAATAGTATCTTATTTTATTTATAAATGGATAGCCTAAGACCTAAAACAAAATAATTTTTAAAATTTTTTTTTCTTGTATAAATTTGCAGTTGATTTTGATATTTTTTTATTTTTTTTCCAAAAAAAAATATCTTTTTTAGAAATGATTTATTTTGCCGAAACTAACAATCCAACCAAAAAGTAATTCGAACGTCATTTATAGAAAATTTATTTACTTTTAACTAAACGTATAGTACGTTTATGTATAAATATTAGATCTTGAGATATTTGTAATTAAGTGTAACCATCTTCTTTTTTTTTTGGTCCAAAAACCGAAAATGAAATTCTTCAAAAATTTGCGTTTATGGTTCACCCACCTTATTCGTATCATCAACGTATATGTTGTACGTACCTATTATAGAGCATATTCTGAAGAATATTCAGGTAAAATGTTGCCGATTTCGTGTCAGTTACCTTCAAAAAGAAAGAAGACGCCCACTTACCTTCAATTATCACTAGATAAGCATACAATGGATAGTTTTATTTTTTTACTTAACTACTGTCTTAGTCTTCACTTTTTCATTAAGATTTGATTGCATATCTCTAGGCTTAACGGTAACTGGTTTGGCCGGTAACATATGTACATGTATACACATATGGTCAAAATAATAAGTACACTACCTTATATCTTATTAGTTCTCAAAAATTTTTTGTTATACTGAAAATATAAATGGAAATTCTTTTTTATTTTGATAATTTCAATATGGCAATGCATTTAAAAGTGAAAAAGAAGAAGGGATTTCCCCGAATTTTTCTATACGCGTATGTTTTCATTTAAAGGGCTTATTTCACTTGGAAAAAATAATAAGTACATTAATCATTTCCTTAATTTTGCAACAATCTGATCCGCTTTTTCGTACAAGTTTGTTAATTTTATTTATTTTCATATTTAGTTATAGCAAAATAAAAAGAAAAAAATTTCATAGATAGGAAGAAATCAACATTGTACTGCCGAGAAGAGGCAGATGGTTTCGCCACTCAGAAATTACGGCTAAAGTCTTGGTACTAATGCCGAAGCCATGGATCAGTCAATTTTTTCGTCCAAAACGCTTTAAAAGCTAAAAAAGTGGTTGAAACCCGCGGAAGACCAAAAAATTCTTCAACAACGATGGATAATCATATTATCACTGTTGCAAAAAAGAACCATTTCGCATCTTCAAGAGCCATTTCAGCAGACGTGATCACGTTCCGAACGGTACGTCGACGATTACAACGAACCAATTTACCTTGATGGATAGCGAGAAAAGTTTCTATGCTTCGAAAAAAAATTTGAATATGCGTTTATCATTCGCAAAGAAACATTGAAATTGGTCCGGACCAGACGGCGAAAAGAAATGGCGTAATATTTTGTGGAGCGACAAGTCAAAAATAAATATGTTTGGAAATGACTCCGCCCGAACTGTTCGACGCCCCAAGGGTAAAGAATTTCACGTACGCTTCACAAAAAAGATTGTAAAGCATGGGGGTGACCACATTATGGCCTGGGATTATTTTTCATGGTACGGTGCCAGACCAATACATCAAATTTCCGATAGTATGACCACATTCCACTATAAAGACATTTTGGAAAGTACGATGTTGGCCTATGCTGAGAAAAGTATGCCGCTAAAATGGAAATTTCAGCAGGATAATGATCCTATGCATACTTCCAAGTTGGTGAAGAATTGGTGTCAAAACAATAGTGTGACCTTGCTTAACTGGCCAAGTCAATGACTGAACTTGAACCCTATGGCAAACCTTTGGCGAGAGTTGAAGCAGAGAATAGGAAAGGAAGTATTCCAAAATAAAAAGCAATTATGGAGTTTTATCCAAAAAACTTGGTATGAAAAACCAGTAGAGACTTGCCGTAAGCTTATCTCCAGTATGCCAAAAATAGTACACAAAATTATTCAAATTAATGGTTTGTACTTATACCGGCTACTAATGATGAACTTTAAATAACAACAAATAAAGCCGATAAAATTAGAGTTAGATTTTTTTTTTTTATTAAAATGTACTGAATGTACTTATTATTTTGTCCAGTCATTTTAATCCATTTTTTACTTTTTTGATAAGACTGAAAGATATTTTCGTTTTTTATTAATGTTATACCTTTTTATTTTATTTAATATGTTGTAAGAAGTTAACTATAAATTTGTTTTTCTATTAACTTAAATAAATTTTTGCCTACAAGCCATTGAACTAATTATGTGAGCGTGTACTTATTATTTTGACCATATGTGTATGTATATCATAGATTTTTTTCAAATTAAGTTAGTTCAAAATAGAAATCTACAAATGTTTATTAAAAAAAAATGGGTAACATACCATGCGGAGCATTTAAAAAAGAGTCGATTTAAATTTACAGATGTACTTCAAACATCATTTTTTAATTATTTTGATTTTGTTGAATTTACAAAATTACTGTCTCCAGTTGAGGCAGAGACGTGGAACTCTTTTAATATGATTGTTTCTTCTTTTCTTGGTAACAATAAATGTGAATCTTATGAGAAAATAGTGAGCTATTTTCTTAAGAACTACGAAAAAATTGGTATGTAGAATTTCGTGCTTCTTTTTTTATTATATTCCTTTTCCAACGTGATTTGGAAGTGCTTACATTAGACACCACTGTTCAAAGTAGAAGACCAATGTCGACTGTTGCAAGAAGTTCAGCAGATAGGCATTTTCGTTGCATCAGCCAATTATCAAAAAATGTCCATAAAAATACATACAGTGCACCATCCACACTACTAGATGTGTCACCGAAGCTACCAACTGAAATGATTTTTCTGTCATATTTGCAGAAGCCAGTTTATCATATCACACAAGAACAAATTGAAAATTGGACGAATGCGGAAGCAATGAGTATTCTAATATAAAGGATTTTATTTAAACTTTTAATTATTACTCGATTATTGCGGAACAAAAACCGAAAAGGAAAATAACAACTGGGACTTCTCGAAATTAAAAAATCAGCCACAAAGCAATAAACTATATTTTATTTGCAAAAATGTTTCTCAAAATTTGTATCTTTAACAATAGCATATTTTTTCTAATCTAAAGTAAATTTTCATTAAGTCTCAGCTTCTGAATTCAAACTTGTGAACGGTGCAAAGTGAGGCACCTCTCGTACAACTTTAATATCTAAAACGGTACATCATGAACCTAATGCATACTTTTTCTACGTTTTAGAGAGTTCGAGTGTTTGCCAAATTACAATGACATTGGAGAAAAATCTGAGACTTGATCTAGAAAGCTGAAATTATCTGAGAACTCTTATTAAGTCAGATGCTAAAACATAGGCAAACATTTGAATAAAAAAATCGACGTTACTCGGATGCCAAGTTCCTTTAAATACTAATTTTCTTGCTAAATTTAGTTTATTAGAAACATTTGAATAAAATTGAAAAATTGAATAAATAAAAAGTTGTGTTAAAAAAAACAAAATATTATTATCCTTCGTCTTGATCCGATTTTGAAATAACTTAGTACGAAGGTGTATTTTATATGGGGAGATGAACAAAATTATATCGGCCACATCTAATTACTTACATATATATCCATAATATACTTTTTTAAATTGCAGCTTTCTCGTGACATAGCATCTAAACTAGAAATTCATATTATTCTAAGCAATTATTATGTCGAATTTTCCAAAAAAAAGAATTCAAAAACGGTGGATAAAATAACTGAGCACTTCATTTTTATTAAACAAAAACTTAGTGAACCCAAAAGCTTTAAGGTATGCTTGATATTATTTTAGCAAATATGGGGAATATTCCATCTTTTTTCGAAAAACACATTACAAAATAACAGCGCAAAACTCTCGCAAACTGTGCATTGCGCTGCTAATAATGCAACTCAATAAAGCTCTTATCATCGTGTTATCCGAAGAATTCCAGCATTGATAAATCTACAGCAATTCTTCAAACAATTTAACTAATTTATTATTATATTTTGACAGTCAAAATTTGACATTCTCACCAACTGGCACAAAATATTCGAAGGGGCGTTCATGAAACACATCGTTCAAAATTGCCTATTTGCACAAACGGGAAATTTGTGCGTTTAGATGAATACTACCATTTACTTTTTTACTCATTTGGCAATTCCAATTATGCAAGTATTTTATGCAATTATGCCTCTAGTAACTAAAAAAAAAAACTAAACTATAATATCTTTAGTGGATCTCATGTTATTTGTTCTTATTTATGTCTTTTATTTGCAAGTATTTGTTAAGCGTTTCAAAATTAATTGACTTTAATGGTTTTTACGCAAAAATATTGGAAAAACTTAATCAAAACCTGTTGGAAACATGCCATGTAGAAAATTAGAAACTAAATATCGACCATAGGAATTCATGAATTTCGGTAACACAGTTTGCTTATATAAATTGTCGAAATCTTGGCATAGGCGATATTTTAACTCTTCTGTTTTTTTATTTTTTTAATGTCTGCACATAATACCGAAACATACTACATTTGCGGTTTTTGGATCAATTTTTGTTGAACGTTTTTTGCTTGAAGACTGTTCAGGTGAGTGTAATTCCCCAATGGGTGCATATGTATTTAAATGGGTGTGCAAACTAAGTACTTTGGTTATGCACGAAGTTAACGTAGCTATAACAGAATAAGAACTTCGACAGCAAGTTAGTTTTTTGTATGCCAAATTTTGTTTCTTACCCTTTATTTTAGTCTTTGACGGAAAACTGCGGTATCGTTAAAAATTCAAAGCTAGTTCCTCTCGTGTATGTGTATACGCTAACAAAAACAGCCACACAACGCATTGCACGATAAAATGAATATTTTTCCTCTTTTTCAATTTTTTTTTTAAATTTCTGTTACAATAATTGTGCGAATATTCACTCCCATTCAGTCTCTGGTTCTTCTGCTGTTGACACTTTAGGTTTCACCAAATTATCTTCATCGTCATTGCTATCGTCATTCTCTCGCTATGTAGGAGGTACTTCACACTCTAGTTATCATCATTGTCCTTGTTGACACGTGAAATTTTGCTGTATGTGTGTAGGTACAGTGTTGACGTTAGCAAGTTTTGACATTTTTGCTGCCATTTCATCTTTTTGACTTTTTGGCTCGTTTTGTCATTGCGGTAGAGGAACATTTTGATTTTCTCCATTCTGCTTGAAAATTTGCATATCAACGTTTTTTGTTGGCGCTTCTAAATAACCTTATGAATTTAAATATTCATTTATTTCACGAGGTACCCGGCTACCTATCTATTCTATTAATTTGTTAAGCTGTCATGTCATCATCTTTAGTATGATAAGTTAGAATAATTTAAAAGTAGACGGCATTTGAAAATATGTAATTTAAATGCAAAAGAGATGAACACACTATCAGGCACTGTGTAGTGGAACTAATGGTCTTATAAGTAACAGAATTTAATGTAGGATCTCATTGTTTGAATTTTTAAGAATTTCGACTTGGAGCCATATTGAGGCTCTTGACATTTTAAATACATTCTTTTCTGCTCATCTTAATTTTTAATTTTTGATCTAGCTTATTAAATCAAGCGAATGGATTTGTAGTCTTATAAAGGAAATGATTTTTTTTGGGAGAGTTACAGAACAAATTCAAACAAGGAAAGCAACAGAGTATCTTATACATGGATGAGGCCTACTGAGAATACCACAAAAGAAGCTGCCTAATTGCCTACCTACAATGGCTCCGTGACTGCAATATTACCTGCTTGGATTAGCCACGATAGTCACCAAATATTATCTCCATTGAAAATTTGTGGAATATTTTTTAAAAAAATACCTATGAGTCAAACAACCGCATTAAATCTGGACGTGCTATAGAAGGTCACCAATGGACAGTGGTCCGTGATCAGTACTCAAATACTAAACAAATTGAATGCGAGTATGTCTAAGAAAATACAGCTCACCACTAAAGCCAAAAGCAGCCAAATAAAATATTACAAAAATATTCAAAATATTTTTACTAGCGTAAGTCACAAATCTGTTCACTAAAACCTTAATATAAAAATAACTACCCAAGTTAATCAAAATGTGAAATATTTTAGTTTTAACTTTTTTTAGCTAGCATAAAGCATGAGCTAGTTTTCTGCATACCATTTTCCTAAAACCTAAAGCCTTAAAACTAGAAACATGTTTTCTTGTGAATAGTTTTGTGGCTCACTGTATATACTTATGAATGTTTCCCAAAATATTTTCGATACATCATACTCTTTTCTATTTTTTATGTTTTTATACCCTGCACCGAGGTTATATTCACTTTGTCTCTCCGTTTGTAACACATCGAAGGGGGCGTGGCAGGTTTGAAAAAGTATATATATTCTTGATCAGCGTCACCACCTGAGTCGATTTAGCGATGTCCGTCTGTCTGTCTGTCCGTCTGTTGAAATCAGGTTTATGGGAAAGCCAATAAAACTAATTGAATGAAACTATTACACACAGGTCACACCTTCTTGCAGGCATCTTGCTATTGAAAATGGGCGAAATCAGTTAACGGACACGCCTACCGCCTATACACTATGTAAATTTACCCAGATATATTTTGAAAAAAGTTGCAGCGATTTTGATGAAACTTGGTGATTTGGTGCACATAAGAACCAAATTAGGATTAGGCTGGGTTTCAAGTTTCCAAAGGATCGAACAGGGGCGTGACACAGCCCTAAATTTTATCATTTATACCACCATTTCTTGTAAGCTGTTCAAGATATTGCGATAAAATTTGGTAAACGGATAAATATCAAATATATCTTGAATTGTGACAAAAGTGGGCGGAATCGAAAAAGTGGGCGTGTCACTTTTCAACTATTAAAAATTTTGATTCCGTATATCTCAAATTGTCACAAGCGATTTTCATAAAAATTTTGGAGATGATGCCGCTGAAAGCAGTCATCAATACAAGCTCAGCCACTTAACTGAAAAAACTTGTTGAAGGGCGTGGCACCGCCCACAGTATTTATAAACGTTATATCAAGAGAACTAACAACGTAATCGTTATGAAATATAATGAGGTAGATATACTTGCTATAATATCTGTTATTACAAAAATTTGGTCCAATAGTACCTGTGGGCGTGGCACCTCCCATATAAGCAAAAATCGTTTATTACTATAGATAGTGTGCTATGAGAGTAATCTTCATAAAAATTGGTGTTTAAATGTCTGTTACTATAAGCTTTAAAAATATATGAATTTTGACGGGATTGAATCAGTGGGCGTGGCAGCTCCCATATTAACATAAATTTGTAAGCGTTGCTTTAAGTGAACTAATGCAGCAATTGCAATAAAATTTAATGCAAGTTTTTCAGTTGCCATAGAGTATATCTGAATCAAAAGTGGCTGAAATAGCATCAGTGGGTGTGGCATCTCCCATACAAATAAAGTACGGTAAGTGGCATATCTATCGAAATATGTGAGCAATCATACTAAAATTTGGTGCAAGGGGTTTGCTTATGGAAAGCTATTTCTGGATCAAAACCGGGCTGAATTGTACCAGTGGGTGTTTCACCGCCTACATTTTAAATTTAACTGTGGCATATATCGCAAACCACACAAGCTATTGTGCTAAAATTTAATATGAGGATGTCGATTACAAATATAATTTATTGAACCAAAAGTGGGCGGGATTGGAGAAGTAAGATTGGCATATGTAAAATTTTTTATTTCTATTCGTTTTTTTTCAACATTTTCCATATTCTTTCAACTTTTTTAACCCTTTAATTTTTTTCAATATATCCTATATGTATTTGTTCGACTTTTTCAACCTATTTCAACTTTTTTCATAACTTTCTTTATTTTTTCGACTTTTTCATCAATTTTGAATTGTTTCAAATTTGTTCAATCTCTTTCAAATTTTTTAGTGTTTTTCAACCCCTCTCAACTTTTTTGCAACATTTGGCATATATTTTCGACTTTGTCAACATTTTTCAACCTTTCTAACATTTCACATTTTTTTCGACTTATTCAACCTCTTCGTCTCAACGTCTTTTTAACATTTATTTAAAAGGTACTTTCAGTGCAGTGTAGGGTATGTGAGTTTCGGCCTGGCCGAAGATGACACCTTAACTTGTTTTTTTTTAATCAACTATAATTCTGTAACTCTGTACCTGTTTATATATCGAAATTCCCAACATAACTTTGATATATATAAATTTTTATTGATGACTCACACCATGTTTCTCAAAATATCTTTTGACATAAGTCTTTTCAGTTTGTTTTTTTCTATATGTTATCCTTCAAACAAGTCATTTTTTCAAATCTGCATCTTCTGTTGGGTAAATGACATTTTCAGTTTAACATAAAAACTGGCTAAAACTCTATTTTACTACATTTACTTAATTTATTATTTTGTTTCTGAAATATGTAAGTAAAACTATATTAGTATTTAATTTAAAATAAGATATCAATACCTTTTAATTTTTTTTTTAATTTTGAAAATGTTATTTTTGTTTGAAAATTTTTCGAAATCTCTGAACATATAGTAACTTCGGGTATTTTTGTATCTTAAATTACACGTAACTTTTATAGCATAGCTTCTACTTCTTATGTATATGAATGCGAACGCACAAAACCTTGCAGCACATATCTTTTTCCGTTACTGCTATGTTGACAAAGAAAATTTTGTCGAGAATTGCCTTTTTAAGGAAATATGATGGAATATCACATAAAATGACCATAGAACAATACCCGAAGTTACTCTATAAAATTTGTTTTGCTTATTTAAAAAAATCAATGACAAAATTTGATTTTAACCAATTTGCAAAATATTAGTTTATTTTGCATGTTATAATTTTGAAAAAATTTACTGCTCGGTTGAAAAAATAAGAGTACATTTTTTTGTACGAACGTCAATTTGAGGATGGCTTTGTATGAATTTAGGTATAAATTTAATTACATTTGAACATATAAGAACCAGCTATGTGGAAAATTATGAGTGGAGGAACATCGACTGATATCATTGTGGGATAATTTGGTGTCGCTGAGCTCGAATCTTCCATCCAAATCTATCTGTGTGGCAGTAACATTCAAAAACAAATAATTTCTAACTTTTTGATTTTCACAGATATTATATGTTACCGGCCAAACTAGATTTATGCCAAACTAGTCACCTTAAGCCTTAAAGTATTCAAAGAAATTATAATCTGAAAGCAGTGTGGCTAGTGAATCCGATGTTCGGCATACTATTGTCCACTAGCACTGTAGACGTACTAGGGTAAGCAAAGCAAGACAATAAGGACTTAACGATTTCATTGTATGCTTGCCAAGTGGGTAGTCTTCTGTCAGGAATTACATCCTTAAGTTTGTCTAACTACGTCTTCGTTAGCCACATTAATTTTTAATAAAAGTTAGGGTAAGTGGGCGGCCTTCGACCGTAGTTCAGGATGCATGCTCCAATGTGTGCAACACTGGTCTCGCGGCCAGTCTATGGCAGCAGTGGCCAAACGGTAGACCGCGGTCTACCGGTCGACCGCGTATCCATTTCTAGTCGCCCGCCTGTATGATGCGTCGAAGCAACAATTAATTTTCAACATTTCTGTGGTCAATTTTCAAAAATTTATCCATATTGATTACCTTTCATGTAAATTACTTCAAAAACACCATTGCGCACTACAAAATATTGACAAGCCATAGGATTTCTAAACGCCGCCATCAAACAATCGATACGTAGAAAATCGGCAATCAGCGCTTTTGACGTTAATGCTAGGTTGTTCGACCAAAAAACAAAAAAAAATTTGAGAAAAACTCTTTATCCAGCGTTATTATTCATTTCAATAGGCGTTTTAATTCTTAATTTTATTGAATTTCATAATTTATAAGTTCAGTTTATTTCAGCTCTATAATTTTTTCCACGAGAACAAATTCCAAAAAGCAGAATATATATCACTATCATGATGAATGGGAAGAAACTTTTTTTTACGATGAAGAATGATAAATAAATTTGCATTATTTGTCTTTCAAGCGTAGCAATTCATAAAAGGGCCAACGTTGAAAGACATTTCAGAACAGTCCATAAACAATATGAAAATAAATATCCACTTGGCACTGAGATGCGTTAATAAAACAAAAATAAAAGAACATCTTAACTTACTTACAAACTATTTTCATGTTTGTATTAAGTTATCAATTATTACTGTTGTTAAAATGACTTGGTATTTAATTGGTATTGGTATCATATTTACTACTAGCTTTAAATTGCTAGTAGACCGCCGCCAAAAATTTTAAAAGCAGGTCGCCCGCATTGGTTAAAACTTTGGCCACCCATGGTCTATGGTATGTCCAACAAAAACTTCGCTAACCACAGTGCATTTGCACTAAAATAAAATTGCAACCTCTAGGCATATCCTAAAAACTAGGTTGGCCAATTGTACAATTCCGTGATGCCATTTTCGTTACATTTGGCTCATTTTCAGTACACTTGAGCAGTTTCTAAAAAATTACCATCGTTTTAGTAAATTTATCAAGAATAATGGCTGAAGAAATCTTTGGTGAACTTTTTTTTTTGTGTAGTAAAAGAAAAACTTTTGGTGAATTTTTTGTAATTTTAAGTAACTTTTTCATCTGACATCAAGTATGACAACACAATTCCAAGATCACATCATTGCATTTAGTGTTCAAAACTGTTTACGCTATTAAGTCATGACGTATCTTGGCATGAATGGAAACAATCTAAAAAGACGAAATTTTTTAGCTTTCATTTTAAAAAATAAATTACTTGACATATTAAGTATATTTATAATGGTATAATTAATACCATCCATTATTTTAAGCTTAAATATTAAAATTTTTTTGCCTATTTCAACATTTGGTAACAGCTTGAACGAATTGTGAACGATGCTTCTCATTTTTGGTTCGAGAACAGCAAAAGTTAAAATTTTGTTTAAATATTACAATTCACCAGTCCTTGGACGACGGTCAACCGGAAAAAAACTTTTCATATTTGAAAGACTTTTTTATACATCGTCGATTTTCTTTCGTTATGATGGAAAGTAAAACGAATTGACTCATAAATTACAAGTTCATAAATTTCCTTAAACAAAAACAGAAAGCAAAATAACGAAATGAGCAACAGCTGTTTGCGCCATCAATTGTTGTTGAATTATGAGTTTATGATGATAAAATTTTTGTTGATTTATCAAAAAAGAAAAAATCTTAACAGCTGCAATAATGATGGAGATACATCATCGCAACAACGGAATCGACCAAGCAGGCAGTTCCCAGATGACATGAATTTAATACTGAAGTAAAAACCTTAGGGTATTAAAATGTAAGTTAAGAGTATGTTCAGAACTTATAAATTCCTTTGAATGTATACTCGCATTAATTTGGTTTTTTGTATGTATTTTTATGCTTCTATATTAACTTGGGAAACAATAAGCCAAGATTAAAAGTCAAGTTACGTTATGATTTCCGTATAAAAGTTGTTTGTTTATATAAGGGTAATTTTCTTAACTACTTACCCCTCTCGGCCCACAAACATTGGAGTCACTATGATTATTGTAATAACGTTAATTTCTCATTTCACGTCAAAGTGAAAGAAGTTAGCCCACACCGATATCTTAGTTTTCAATGATTTTTTATGTGTTCGATAAAAAAAAATATTTTGGGCATTGTTCTTTGGTCTAGAATATAAGGCCCACTAGAACCCATTTTCCTTAATTTCCAAAAAGTCAAAGCTCTGAAATTTTTAACCAATTATCAAGCTTATTTGCTTGCTTTAAAGGTAATTTTATGAGCTAATAAAAAATCGGAATCAATTTAGTGCCTGTTGATTTCTAAATAGAAAAAATACTGAAGGTCAAAGGTCCGTGGCATTTTTGTACTAATATTGATCTCCCCAAAACTATGGACTATTCAAATATAAGAAATCTTCGGAGGAACTAAAATAAACGGTTTTTTTCATCTTTCCCAAGGTCTATAAGCAAAATTACCGAAAATTACACATGGTGTATATGCAATGCATAGTAGCTCTTTGTAAAAAAAAAATCAATAGCGGTATTCACGATCGAGAGCAATTGACGTGGCAGATGAGCAGAGTAGCAGATTTGCTCTTAACGACAACAAATTATATGTGTAGCCAATTTGCTACGCATCTGCTCTTTTACTCTGTAAAAACCTTGAGATAAATGTGATAGCAATTTTGCCTCAGTGAAATGCAACCCTGTGTCAGCTTTCTCGTTGTCAAATAAACGTAATTTTTGTGCAAATAATTATATAAAAGAAACCTTTTGGAAAATAATGGAAAAGACAAAAAGAATTAAACCCTTGAAAAGTGGAATGATGTTGAGGAGTCACAAATTTTAGAGTACATCATCGAAAACGGAATGCTGGAGGTAAGTAAGCGTTTAAATTCGTGATTTGTTCTAACGCGAATTTTCATTTGGTAGCGGAATATAAAAGTTGGTAATCTGGTAAAAAATCAACTATCGAAGTGTTTTCGCTTTTTCTTGGCATTTTCAACAGTAATCGCGCAATATTCAGACAAATATGATTTATTGTAAACTGAAAACAGCTGATAAATTTGCTACTTTAGCAATATTGCCATACTTTAAAAAAATGTGCTCAGCAAGTTCACTGCTAAATTGCTACTTTTCTAACTTGCCACAGTGCTTGCCCTGGATCGTGAATACAGCTAATATGACGTTCCAAACGTGACGGCCTTAAGAGGACTACCTCAGAAAAGAAAACTTAATTTTGCAAATATTTTTAAATTTTCATATTGATTTGATTGAGATTGTTTGCGTAAGATTATGACATGAAGGAAAATCTGGTGTTGAAGAAAGTTAAAAGACATGCATACAGTTAACTTAAAATCGATGACTTAAAAGTTTTACCTGATTAATTTATTGTAGCTCATCTAATTAGCAACCACAGCATACAATTTCAATTCGGCTTAATTTTTTAAGGCTTCGACTTACTTGTTTCCGATACATGCATATAGTATACTGTTGTAGTTGTAAATGAAGATAAAAATTATGTATATAATGGAAAACTGTTTTTGCTAAGGTATTCTCTTTTGGGCCGCAAAAATTAAATTCGCCATTTCAATCTTTTGCAAAGAACCGCTTGAAAAACAAAGTTCATACAAAGGGCTTCAACCCTGCATTTCTGACGGCTTTTTCGTAACGCCATTACTGACGTGGGTGTAATCTACTCATACTTTAAAATGACTATATTCCTAGAATTTATTTCTAAGATCATACAACTTTGTTTTTATAAGTAAAAACACTTATATTACTATGTAGTTCAAAAGTTTATTTTTTTAATTTAGATAATATCAGTTGAAGAAAAAAATTAAATTAAATCATTGAATTTTCACGTTGAATAGAGAGGTAAGTAAGAATCGATTTTTCTTGAAAAATTTTCACCGAAAGACACCCAGACACTTTTTTTTATATAAGGAGTTTTTTTATTTTAATCAATTTAATAATGATTAAGCTAATCGTAAAATATGAAAACATAAAATATGAACTAATACATAAGTTAAGAATAAATTTGGTGAAGAAGCTTATTGCACTTAGGCATTTTAAAAATGTTGCCTGATTTTTGAACGTGTGGGTGGATTCCGTCCTGCGTTAGTAGTGCAGTATTAATGCCAGCTTAATTGCAATAACTATTCAGAGTAGCTTCAATATTTGGGCCGAGGAGAATCAGAAAATTTGAGAACGGCCAATTTACTTACATATGTATGTATGTTTGGGCTACCAGTTGTAAGTACAGTTTTTTCATCTTAGACGTACGTATACTTTTACGGAGTTAAACGACTTTCTTACAGCACATTTACAACATTTCACGCCATCTTCCCATCGAAAACAATTTTTCTTAATGTAATAAAAATATGTACATTAGAGCGGCTCAAAGTAAAAACTTTTTGATTTTTTCACGATATGTCAAGAGATTCAGTAGCCTTATATGTCTGGACAAAGCCCATTACAAAGATTAAGGTTAATATTGAAAACTGGATTAGCGCCCTCCGTTTTAAGCAAACAACCCATTTTCAAGAATATTAATTTTCAAAATGGTGCAAGTTACAGACGTTATAAAATGTTCCAACAAAGTGGGTATGGTTTTCGGGAAACTATCGATCGGGGAATTCAAATCCGTGAATTGTTTTTCTTCTTCTTCTTTCTTTCTTATAAAAAAATTGACAATTGACCAGACAAAAGTAAAAAAGTTCCGATTTTCCACTTTCTATTTGCAACACCTCAAATATTTTGTTACCGGCCGATCCCACGGTACCTCATTTTTTATGTACTGTTATTTGTTTAAAAGAATGCCGAAAGCGTATATCAATATCTTATTTCAAAACCAAGATATCTGCATTTTTCTAAATTAACAGACCTGATTTTTTTTCGAATCGGAGTCGACAAATTTGCGGCTTACGGCATTCTTTTAAGCATATAACAGTACATTAAAAATTATGTAACACGGAATCGGCGGCAAAAAAAATATGGAGTGATTTTGCAACTTTGAAGTACAATATCGAAATTTTTCATTTTGTTTCCGTCAATTTTCAATTTTTATGTAAGAAAAAAAGAAGAAGAAAAAAAAAATCATAGATTCGACTTATCCGATTGATAATAACTGTTTAAAATAAAAAAAAAATTTGAATCACCTTAATATGCAAATTTGTCGACTCCGATTCGAAAAAAAATCAGGTCTGTTAATTTAGAAAAATGCAGATATCTTGGTCTTGAAATAAGATAATGATACGTGGTTTCGGCATTCTTTTAAGCAAATAACAGTTCATAAATAATTATGTAACATGGGATCGGCGCACAGTGGCGCCATTTGCGATTTCGCGTTGCTAAAATCATAACTTTTGAACGGGTAAAGATATTTGAGTAAAGTTTTTTGATTTTTGTTCATAATTTCTGTAGATATGACATATATAAGATATAAGGTTTGAGGCCTAGCTATAAATACTTTTAAAAAGAGGTGAAAGTCCAAATTTCGAAATTTTTGGTTTTTAGTGGTATGAATTCATAAAAAAAAAAAATTTTTATAAATTTTAGTACGCTTTATTCAGTTAATGAACTTTAAAAGTTAAAAAGTTTTTAAATACTTTTTTAAAAAAAATTTTTTTAATTTTTACTAATTCATTCATATGCATTTATTTTTTTATCTCTTAACATAATTTATAAACAGTTTATAAACAGTCTTTCTCAAAGGCTAGAAAAGTTTTAAAAAAAGGTTTACAGTAATAAATAAGGTAATTTTTTTAAAAAATCAACAACAATCTATAATTCTATAAAAATATCATCATTATTTTGGATATCTAAGAAACTTAAAACAGTAGTACAGAATTTATCAGTCAGTTATTTTCGTGACCTAACGTGCCTAAGTGATGAAATCAAAGGATCTGAAGATGCTGAAAATATATTGAACAAGTCCTCATTCTGTCGAATACGTGAAATTTTACATGTATTGCTATATCTGTACTTCTTATAATCTTTGTTTTTAGACTTTTGGGCTTCTTCTGATAATTCTCCTATTGGTAAGGCTTGATAATTGATAATTTGTCCACTATGAGCTAAGATATTATGGACAGAGAGTGTCAGTAATTTTTGGCTGTATTTATGTTCTAATATGTCTGCAGTTTCCTTGGTATACTTTTAAAATTTTTCTATTTTAACGGGTTCTCTACAGGATAGTACGTTTAAAATAACTTGTAATCTTTTTATCACGTCCTCATCGACTCCCGTTATTTCTGAAGTTGTTTCTGGTTTCTCAAAAAATCGCCTTGCTGTGTTTCCGTCATTTGAGTTACCAAATCCTTGCTTAGGAGTATCTACTATAATACCCAGTTTTTCTCGAAATTGATCTTGTATTATTTTTTTTTCTTAACTTTTGGTTGTTTGGATTATCATCATTTCCTATGCTGTAGGCTAGTTTCGGAATAAATTCCATGGATCTTATCCTTGCATGTAATTGCGAAATGCCGTACTCATAATTGTGTTCATCGTTGGAGTCATCATTACTTCGGAAATCTTTTTGTGAACGCTTACATATAGCACAAGATCTAGTAGATTTGGTGCCAGTTATCTCATTAAGTACTTTGCCGTCAATCATTGTTAAAAATAATTCGTATTTAATTATAATTTTTTTGTTATCATTTCCTTCAAATATGGTGGGTTGAAGTTCATTTATTTGTTGTTTAATATTGCTGATGGTGCTTCTTATTTGATCTGAAGATTCTTTTGCGTACTTAAACATTATAGGTCGACAATAAAGAACTGATGATGGTCGAGGGTTTTTCCAATGTTCAGCATTTTCACTCCTTATTCGAAGTGGGGCTATTGAAGCCATAAACATGTTGGCATCTGAAATATATTGTCCATCTTCTGTAGAATTTTTTTGTTTATATGCCCTTTGTAAAGATGATCCATCACAGCCCCACTTTGTTAACAAAGAAATAATATCTGGGAACGATTGTATTTCATGGTTGCTTTTACTGCTAAAAATTCGCTTAGCAGTATGATTTAGTAAGTCTTGGAGTCTAACTTCAGCTGATGTTTCTGTCACCGTACAGTTACCAGGAACCGCTTCCTTTTGGGCTTCTGATACAACTTTGTAGCTGGGAAACACATCTACGTTGTGGCTTCTTAATGAATTTCTCAAGTTGTTATATTTTTTCTTTGAAAGCCCCAAATCTAGGAAAAGCGCTAAAGCACTGGAACCGTCATATTTTATAGGATCACATTGTGGAGTAGGAATAAAACTCTTTTCATTATTTCCGCCTTTTTCATTTCATGATCTTTGTTGTACTTCATACTGAGCGCATCTGCTAAGTTCTCTTTTGAAATGTTTCCAGTGGCGACTGCTATTTTTCTCTTTTTCGTAAATTCCCCACAGTTTTCAATTTGTTTTGCTGGTCTTCCTCTGGAGGCCTGTGATGTGCTAGGAATATCATCAAGTGATAGTTCAAAGTCCTTTTTAAGAAAACAAAATATTGTGTTACAAACCTCAAACATAATACATGTTCAGCGAAAAAATTTAACTACCTAATAAGCTAAATTCCTTGTATGATATCTACCGTAATAAAACAGGTGTCTATAAAGTTGGCCTGCACTAGAGCTCACTGTTATCAGAAGTGCATCTACCTGTATTCTATACAAAAAATAAAGCTTTATTCTATTTGACATTACTAGATATTTTTAAATTGCATTAAAAACTTAGATATAAATATCTGAAGCAAGTATTACTATTTCGCTATACAAAAGCGAATTTTCTTAAAAAGAGTGAAATGATTTGGAAAAAGTGACAAATCAAGCGTTTTGGAGGTGGGGTAAAGCCTATATTATATGGACAGAATTTTTCTAGGTACTCTTTACATATGCATCTATTTGCGTCAAATAGTTTTGGAAATAGGAAGAATAAATTAAGAAAGGGGCATGGTAACGTCCATATTTACAATTTTTAATTTATTTTGAGTGATGTCTATATTTGCTAAAAGCATTCTATCAAATTCAGATTAACAATTTCCAAGTCAAAATATCATAGAATGAAAATCGTCATCACACAACAAATTCAGTTTTATGCATATCATGTCACATAAGTAGCTATAACTTCTAAATGGGCAAATATATGCAGGTAAGACCTATATGATTTTTGTTGGCAGATATGATTTCCCATTCACCAATCCTTGAAAATTACTAACTAAAACTTTTTTTTACATCTTGTGGAAATTATTTATTTTAAAATACCATAAATTCAGAGAGCATACTTCAAATTCTCATGTTTTTTCAAACTTTTGAAATTTTTAATTTTTAATATTGCGAAAAATGTAAAAAAATGCTATTTTAATGAACGATAAAAAGTTATCCAACTTTGAGCATCCATAAAAACCAAAATACTTGTCATAAATCAAAAAAGTTTTCGGTATTAGAACCTTTGGTCAATTATCTGTCTAATAAAAAAAAAAGGTTCGAAAATCAGAAATCGAAAATTTGATTTTAGCAATCACTTTTTGAAAAAGGAGCCACTGTGCGGCGATAACATAATATTTGAGGTATTGCAGCTAGAAAGTGGAAAATCGGTACTTTTTTACTTTTGTCCGGTTAATTGTCAATTTTTTTTTAAGAAAGAAAGAAGAAGAAGAAATCAAATCACGGATTTGAATTCCCCGTTCGATAGTTTCCCGAAAACCACACCCAATTTGTTGGAAAATTTTATAACGTCTATAACTTGCACCATTTTGAAGATCAATATTTTTGAAAATGGGTTGTTTACTTAAAACAGAGGGCGCTAATCCAGTTTTCAATATTAACCTTAATCCTAGTAATGGGCCTTGTCTAGACATATAAGGCTACTGCAATCCGCTGACACATCGTGAAAAAATCAGAAAGTTTTTATTTTGAACCGCTCTAATGTACATACATATATACAATCTTTTAATTCACCTTTGAAATTTCAACAGTGAATACATACATACATACATATATACATGTAGCTTACGTGTATAAAGTTTTATAGCTTAAGGCGTGAATATTCATGTCATTATTATTGTTTCCGGTGTTCCACTTCGCTGTTTACGTGAACTTTTTATGCAGCGGTGATCTCAGGAAATTTTATGCATCTGCAACATAAAGTTTTGCATACAATATGAAGTATAACCATAAGTTTCATTAAGCATGTTACAATATTAAATTGAAATTAAACAAAATGTATCAATTGGAATCATGTTTCATTTTATTTTGTTTGCAAAATAATCCAATACATTAAATTTTGAACAGTATTTCATTGATGGAGCCATCACGGCTACGTTTGACAAAGCCAATGGCATCGATCCAATTTTTGTATAAAATAAATAAAATTATAACTGTTTTCGATGTTCGCGCGTGACGCAAAAAGTACTGGGCCATTTTTGAATAAATTTATTTAGTCTTATTCCGTAAGTTTTTGATCTGATTCTCCAATGCAAATTTAAACGATATTCTTTTTAAATATCAAAATATTAAAGTTTTAAAATTGCTAAAAAATTTAGTTACACACAAAGAAACAAGCATGCAAGCATAACAGATCATTTTATGTGAAGCTGATGTGTTTTTGTGTGTCTTTTTTTTTTTGTCTTTCCCAATGGAATAGAAAAAACCGTTTAAAAAAAGTTTCTTATCTTTCAATCCTATTAATCTTTGGATTCTTATCAAACACCATATATTTGTCAAATTGTCTGACAAACAATTTGATGAATTCTTTGATCATGCGTCTCTTATCTCGACTTATCTCGACTATACTAGAAACGGTCGATACTATTGATGTGACTATAACTAGCTATCACTCATAAGCTAATGGAAAGTTTGCTTGGAGCTAAGTTCATAGACAGACCAAATCATCTCACACAACGAAAGACCTTCTAGATCAGCAGCTTCTCATGAAAAGTCATCTAGCGCGGTGCGACGGTTAAAGACTTATCTTCGTTTACAAATGATCCAAAAACGTCTTATTAAGGTAAAAACTGGATCTTTAGATTTGCGAAGGGTTATGAAAGAATTAATTTCGCGAAGAAATCGAAAGCCGCTTTTGAAAACATTTAAACAAAACTTTCTTTATCTTTAATTAAAATTGCAACGAATAAAAAAACATCTTCATACAAAATTCTCTTTATGTCCCTTCCTAAAGTGTAGATTAAATACTTTTTTTTTTGGAAGATTTATCGATCTTTTTTATTTGAGTGCACCCCCTCCCCCCTGAAAACTTTCGTTGCAACGCCCCTGAAGCTCCACAAAAAAAAATGACTGAGGGTGTTAAGTAACACAATCTTGGTGACCAATTATTTTTATAATTGCAAAGATTTAGTTTTGAGTGAAGTTCAAGTTGAAATTTATTTTATTAGTGATATATGGGCATTTCCACGGTGGAGCACGCGACATTCGTACGCTTTTAAAGTGCAAAAATATATAGAAAACTCAAAAAAAATTTAATTTTTTTTTATTTTCAGATAGCATTATAGTAAGTAGCACTATGCTAAGTGCAAAAGCTAGATCCTGTCGATTTGAAGTTTCCCATATATCAACAATAAACATTGAACCTAGCATGCGACAAAAAATAGATATAGTTTTCGACTGCATCTAGAAAAATGCAGAAATCTGCGAAACGTGAGATTATATTTCAAAGCGATTAATTTTAAACTGAAATGGAATAATGTGGCATCATATTGACAGTTGTCATGTTCAAATATTTGCATTCGCTTTTTTTATTAAGCGTAAATATAATTTAGCACGCGACATTTATCACGGACATACTTATTTTTCCATAACGTTTGTAATAAAAATTAGTTCGAGTAATTTCAACTCAAGATTACATATACTTCCAAAAATGTTGGTTACCCAGCAGGCAAAGGAGCAAGGCCTTGCTCGGAGAAGGCCTGCTAGCACTGCTGCGATTATATAAGGACTTCTCAAAACTAGATTTTCATGCAAATAAAAATACAATCACAGAAGGCATAATATGCCTTGCCACAACAGACGTGCTATCAGGCCTGATATTAGAAGGCAAAGAAGAAGGACTCCATTTACTTTAGCGCTTTTCTGTTTCTTTTTTATTTCATGTATTGCAATGTTTTATGATTCGGCATAACTTTTTTGTCATATGCATTGTACATATACGACATGAAAAGTATACACATGGTTAGAAATTAAGAGAGGTGTGCAGGCTAGTCTTCTGTTGTTTCATGTTATGTTACGGAGGTAGAGTTTTGTGTATTCTTTGTCAAATTGTAAAGTCATTAAAAAAATATCAACGCAAGTGAGATGGCGCGGATAAAAAAAAAACAATTAATATTTAGAGTCTTTAAATTTATTAAAATTAAATTTTTGTCAAGTACTTCTGAGAGTCCTTCTACGGTAAGCGGTCTTAGAAAGCCTGCTTAGGAAGGCCTGTTTTCTGCGGCCATTTCATATAAAAAAGAAAGTACGTTTGAAAGGAGGGTGGAAGGCCTTATACTTGCCAAGGAAGGCCTTCTATAAGCACTGTTAGCTCCTGCCCTTGCCTACTGGGTATTTATATTATTTGAGAGTTTAACATATTTTACACATGTAATATTACATGTATGTAGCATGAATATAAAAAAAGGAATTCATAGGAATTATGTTAGTGAGTAAATTATGAAATGCTCTTTTTCAATGAATATGCCGTTTCAGCTGCTTTTAACTTCAAATCCTCGTCACAGGAGATCCAATGGAGTTTTCTGATGCCTGGAATATTTGGTATATCCTTCCATTTTTCTGTTAAAGTTGGTGAAATTTCTTTTATTGTGTCAGCACCAATATACATTTATAATTTGAATGCCAGTAATGTGCTGTTGTGCACATTTTAAAAAAGCAAATGCGTCACATAAAACAATATTTTTTGTTTTTGTAATTTCCAAATTTTTATTTTAATGACCACCCCAACTCCATCGACTGCGCGTTTTCCATGCGAGGTTGCGAAATAGTTCCATTCAATTCTTTTGCAACCGAATTGAACTAAGAAATCGGTTGGACTCGAAATAGTAAATTTGTTTTCAAATTGCCTGCTACTTCCGTCCGAAAATAAAAATATATTTTTATATCCTTATGCCGTGTGTTTGCTTAGCAAGGGTTGAACGTAATCTACAAGATGACAAGAAAGTTAAATGCGTCGCTTGTAATGAATATTTCCACTGCCATTGTGTCAACATAAAGAAAACTGATTTTGAATACATGCAAAAAAACAAACTACCATACAAATGTGCAAAGTGTCTCTCCGCTCGTCGTGAATCGATCGTCCGCTCGCCACCACTTAAGGCTAATATAATCTCGGCTGACACAGGCTCTAATGCAATTGGCTCTATTGTAACTGGTTTTGTTTCTACCGCTCCTGTAAGTGTCAACAGCAATGATGTGGGTGAAAAATATTCAACTTCGACTTTGCTTACACTTATTGAACAGAAGTTTATGAAGCAAAGTGAAAGGTTTGAGCTCCGCCTTTCAAAATATAGTGAGCTTATCACCTCCCAAATTAAAGAGGTGCTCAACACTGCAATACAGATGAGTGAGCAGAGAGTTCTTGCTGAGCTATGTACGTCAAAATGTCTCTGATATACGTAGCGGCCTGCAAGCGGTGACTAGTAGAGTTACGCTATTAGAAAATATTACTCTGGATATAGGCACGTTAAAGGAGGATATAAGTTCTTTTAACAATGAACTTGATACATTAAAGGGACAGCTTATTGAACGACAAGGTACTGCAGAAGATGTTTTGCCTATTCGAATGGATGAGGTTGACTCTCTAAAAATGGAAGTTGTCGAACTAAAATCTCATCTCGCAAGACAAGATAATGCAGCTGTTGCTTGCGACCTTCGTCTGAATGGAATTCCTTTTTCTGAAGGAGAAAATCTAAAAGAAATTTTGCATAAAATTTGTTCCGTCGTAAGCATTAGACCTCCTAGCATTAAGAACTTATTCCGGCTTAATCAAAAAGTGCCTAATAACAATAAAGATTCAATAATAATCGTCAAATTTGAAACGCCTTTTGAAAGAAATTTTGTTTTAAACTCTTGTGCAAAATTTAGACGGGAAAATAAGGACGTACTACATCTGCAACATGCGGGTTTCCAATCAACTTAGCCCATTTATGTAAATGAAGGTTTGACAAGAGCAAATTCTAATATTCTACAACATACGCTTCGTTATAAAAAGCTAAACCTACTATGTATCTACTGCTTTTACACGTCGTGGGATCGTTCACATTAAGCTCCAGGGTAACGATAATGCTTTATCTGTAGAAACATTGGAAAAACTAAAATATGTTATTGAAACTCGCAATACTGGCCATGATCCTGGCGTTTCTGGTTCGTCTCATTGTTTTCGTGACATCACGAATTAATATCCTAATTTTTATTTTCTTTAAATTTGATTTTATAATTTTATGTTACAGCAGTGAAGAAAGTATGTTTTGTCATTAAGCACGCGTTAATTATTATTCCTTTCTTGTTAAACTTTGAACATGATAAGTTCTTTAATTTTTGATGATTTTCGTTCCAAAGACAACAGCTACAGTATGATTCGAATACTCTCAAAACAAAGGAGTGGGCTTAAAATTTGCCACCTAAATGCTCAGAGCTTGGTTAATAAGATGGATGAATTGCGATATATGTTTGAGGATTCTGGTATGGATGCTATTTGTGTTATTGAAACATGGTTTACTAATGATATGTCTGATGCGTCGCTTGGCTTGAATGGTTTCAATATGTTTCGTGCGGACAGGGTTGGCCATGCAGGCGGAGTAGTAATCTATGTGAAAGGAAACGTTAAGTGTTAGATACTCTGCAAGTCATCACATGATAGTGCTATCGAATATGTATTCGTAGTAGTTTCCAATGGTGATCAAAATTTGCTTCTTGGGTATGTATACCGTCCCCACAGAATGGTTGATTTCTTACCTTTTTTAATTACACTGGAAAACATTGTTCTATCTTTCACTAAAATAATTTTAGCTGGCGATTTTAATAGTATTCTTCTTGCAGAAAATAAAATGGTGCAAGAGATGAATAGCTTAGGTCTAGTTCCTGTAAATACAGTCATGCCTACTCATTACACAAAAACTACAAATACTGTCCTTGATTTATTCTTTGTTAGTATAAAAACTAGAATCCTTCTTTATTTTCAATTATCTGTACCTAATTTTTCAAAACATGACCTGATTTTTCTGACCTATGACTTTCGACACACTGAGACTGTTAACTGTTTTAGCTACCGTGACTTCAAAAATATCGATTATAATCGACTTGAAACTGCTTTATTTAATATGAATTGGGAATCAATTTTCCAATAAATTCAGTTTCTGATCAGGTTGAACTCTTTCAAGGCAATATCAAAAAAATGAGTTTGTACCAATTAAGTATAGAAATACTAATCATCAACAGCGGCCCTTGTTCAATAGAACAATTGAAAACTTGATATTGCTGCGCAATAATGCGTACAATCGCTGGAAACGTTTCAAAACACCATATTTATACGAAGAGTTCAAAATTCTTCGTTCGAGGGTGAAAGACGTGAAATTTGCAAAAAGCAACTACTATCGTGACAAGTTTGGTTCTGTCATCAACAGTAAGCAGAAGTGGCGAGAGATACGCAATATTGGTCTTTGTAAAAAAACCTTCGGCTCTAGTGATAATGTGGACGTTGAAGACTTAAATAAGAAATTTGTTGATATACCTATGCCTTTGGTTAGTCATAATGGCTATGAAAATGTTAACAGTTCTTTTACTGTTCAATCAAGCTTCAGTTTCTCTTGTGTCTGTCACGCTGATGTACTGAAAAGTATCTTATCAATCAAGTCAAATGCTATTGGATATGATGAAATTAGCCCAATTTTTTTAAAAATTTTGCTTCCGAGGATACTTCCATATATAGGGCTACCAGATGCGATACTAAAGTAACAAAAGTGCTACTTTGTTACTTTTGACTCAAAATGTACTACTTTTGGTTGAAATGCGCTACTTTTCACTACTTTTGCATTTCAAATATTCTTGTAATTTGGTGGAGTTTTCTCGTACAAAGTGAGGACCTTTTTTGTTTTTTTTTTTTGCTCATCAAAGTTATTTGAAATTAGTTTTAATTTGCTGGGAGAACTGTTAATGAATACAAAAATCAACTCTCACCTGTATAGATATGGTTTCATATCTGATAGGCAATCAGGGTTTAGGGCCAAACACAGTTGCATCACTGCCCTCATTGATGTATCGGAAGACTTGCGTGCTAGTATAGATGACAATGAAGTTGTGATCTTAGTTCTTTTGGACCACTCTAAGGCTTTCGACACTGTTGATCATAATATTTTAGTGACCAAACTTCAGAAAATGTTCAATTTTTCAACGTCAGTTGAATCTTATTGCGTCATATCTTTCCGATAGATCGCAAGCCGTGTACGCTAATAATATTTCATCAGTCTTTCTTCCCACTAAACGAGGTGTTCCTCAAGGGTCTGTCTTGGGTCCTCTTTTTTTCTCTCTATACATAAATGACCTTCCTAGTGTGCTAGAAAATTGTAAGATTCATATCTATGCTGATGATGCTCAAGTATATGTTAACTGTAAACGTGATCATTTTTATGACTTGATATCTCATATGAATAGTATTCTTAAAAGTATTGTTGAGTGGGCACTCAAAAATGGCTTAAGCCTTAATTCTAAAAAATCTAAATGCCTAGTGATTGCGAAGAAAGTTATTGACATTTCCTCTGCCCCTCACCTTGTATTAAATGGTGACAATATCGAATACGTTGACTCTGCGAAAAATTTGGGGTTAATCTTCAATAGAACGCTGACTTGGAATAATCATATAAATAACACTGTCGGGAAGGTCTATGGCTATGATGAACCAGTACTTTACACCTTTTCATATTCGTATGCTGCTTGCTAAAACATATCTCGTCCCATCAATGCTATTCGGTTGTGAAATATTTGCTAATTGTGATAGTTTAAGTAAAGCCAAATTGAATGTATTATTTAACAATATTGTTCGTTATGTGTTTGGATTGAAAAGAAGGGACCATGTTTCCCAATATGCAAAAAAAATATGTGGCTTAACCTTTGAAAACTTACTTAACTATCGAACGCTTTTATTGTTGCATAAAATTATTAATAATGCTGCACCACATTATTTGCTTTCGAGATTAAATTTTTCTCGATCCAGTCGAACAAATAAGCTTAATTATTTGCGTTTTACTTCCTTGACGTCTGAAAAGCAGTTTTACATTCACTCTGTACGTCTTTGGAATGCGCTTCCTAATAGTTTAAGATCGTGCAATAACGTTGTGCAATTCAAAAACAAATTAGCTTAACACTTTTCTTCACTGTAATATTTGTTTAGTTTAATATATTAAATAATTAAATAGCTAAAATTTGTTAAATAGCTAAAACTTTTATACAAAGGTTTTAATGCTATTCCTTCGTTTCATATTTATGTTTGTTTAATTACATACTTTTCTGTTTGCTTAAGGTTGATTATTATTGTAAAAATATTTAAGCTCTCTATTTAAAAAATATTTATACTTCTAAGCTACCGGTACTGTTATTAAGGTTTTAAACTTTGTTGTGCTGGTTTTCGAAATAAATAAATAAATAAAATGGCCTTGTTGGTTTTCAATCTCTTGAACAAGTTACGTTATGAAAAAGTAAACATCGATTTTACTATGACCAAAATTATCACAGATTACAGCAAATGATTTTGTTTTGCCGAACATCCACGCTACGCAAGTAAAAATCGAAAATTGCCTGCAGTTGAAGTGCGCGCCTTGTACTTCATTTTGGCAGATCAGCCTATAATTTTCTGCAAAATCAATTTATAACACTAGATCCCCTGGCTTTATATTTTTCTTTATTGTTTCGAATTAATTTTGTTGGGCTCGTTTAACAAAGAAATGTGGTTTGAAGAGTGGCAGCTGGACTTCTAGTTCATGAATAACTTCTGATAACGTAGCAACAGTGTAGGTTGACTTTATTCGATCATCCACTTTTCTCCAATGTTGCCATTTCACATTTTCAGTCATTTTTGAAAAATATGCTAGAGGAACTACATATATAATTTTTTACATCCTTTGTACAGGATGCAACCGATCGTCATACAATTTTCATCCTCAATATTGCAACAAACATATTGTAAAATCTTTTGGAAGCCGCAAGGAAACATTTTATGACTTTTGCGCAACCCTCAAACAAAAAACTGAAATTTGCATGATAAATGCATACACACATGTTATGTGGTATTTTGCTCGAGAGTTGGATATGCCTTGGCCGATATTGGAAAAAGGTTGACTTAATTACATATACACCAATTAACTCTTTTTTATAAACCGCGTACGCTTCTGAAACGGCTACGAGCATAAAGCGCTTCGCAATAATTTTTCCATCAACGATGATAGTATCCTTTCTGAATGCAGACTGGACGCTAATATCTTCACGCATGTAAAAGTCTTTCACCACTTTTATTTTTTTTTTCCATTCCCAAAGAGAGTCCACAAGTCTTTTTTGTAGCATTTGCTGGTTGGACATACTTCTTATATAAGGCTTCAATAACTTTTCTATCTTTACTTTGTACCTTCTTTACTGCTTTTTCAAATGTTAGCTTGGAGGTATAAGGTTCGAAGTTTTCTTCTTTTTACATTCATTTTCCTTTTTATTGCGCAACTTTTTTTGCCTTTTACGATATTTTTCCTTTATCTCTTTCAGCAGCTTGTTGTTACTTTTCGCCAATTTTGATAGCTCTGCGCGGCGTCTTTTCATCCTCTTTGAAAATCAAAATAAAATTTTTAGAATGATTATTTTACGCAGTAGTTTTTTTTTTTAAGTTCAGGCCACTAGATTTGATTTTTATTAAAATTGGCAGACACTTGTTTAAGAAGATCGCAAAGTACTAATAACAAATGATAATTTAGGTACAAGAACGTGACATTATAAAAACAATAAAGTCAAAATAAAAATTTACCGTTAATCGAGCTTTGTTTGGTCTCTTTTAAATTTCTTGGTATTTATTTGTTATTAATAGAAAGATTTCATAAGATGAGTTCAACCATAACATATGTATATTAGGGTGTTTTTTTTCAAACTTTAGGAGAGGGATTTTGTTTATTTTTTCCTATATTATAGCTTGAAAAATAAAAATAATTTTCCCAACATTTGAGCTTCGTAGCTAAAACCTGTAAGCGGCGCACACTGTTGTATTTTGGGAAAAAATGGACAAAATCAAATTCCCGTCGATAGGAATGCCCAAAAAAAAACGAGGTCGGTCTCATTCGAAAGGTGATTTCATGCTTTTTTTAGAAAAATTGTCCCGAATCGAAATCCCAGCTTTGGGCGTTTCTCAGAAATGCCCAAAATATGGTCTTTTTCAATTTTAGACAGTTTTTCCCAATTTTAGTACAATTCTGACTCGTATACATATCCGATGATAATTTATTTTGAAAGTCGAGAAAAATACCTTTAATTTGGTATTTTAAAAATTTTTCTAGGTGCTTGGTATCGAAAAATACATCTATATTTAATTAGGGGTAAATTAACGTTAATCTATTATATAAAACTCATTTTTTGTCTGTCCGTCTGTCTGTCTGTCTCTTTTGCACGCGGAAACTATCCAGCCGATTTTGATGAAATTTTTACAGTATGTTCGCATCGATCGGGCGGGTGTCATAGGCTATAAAACTTTTATTTAGGGTACATATTTAGGGTGGCCCTCATACACAAATATTTTAAAAATAGTGATTTCTCCAAGACTGGCAAATCGATTCTCATGAAATTTACACAGTATGGCTTTTATGTTAAGGGGCACAGATTGAATGGTAAAAATTTTATTTAGGGTGCATACTTAGGGTGGCCCCCATACAAATATATTTTTAAATATCATTTTCACGAAGACAAACAAATCGATTCACACCAAATTTACACTACATATCTCTTATGTTAAGAAGCATAGCTTAGTCCACAAACCTTTTGTTTAGGGTGGCCCTCATACACAAATATTTTAAAAATAGCGATTTCTCCAAGACTGGCAAATCGATTCTCATGAAATTTACACAGTATGGCTTTTATGTTAAGGGGCACAGATTGAATGGTAAAAATTTTATTTAAGGTGCATACTTAGGGTGGCCCCCATACAAATATATTTTTAAATATCATTTTCACGAAGGCAAATAAATCAATTCACATCGAATTCACACTACGTATCTCTAATGTTAAGAAGCATAGCTTAGACCACAAAACTTTTAAAAAAATTTGTGTATGAGGGCCACCCTAAATAAAAGTTTTGTGGTCTAAGCTATGCTTCTTAACATTAGAGATACGTAGTGTGAATTCGATGTGAATTGATTTATTTGCCTTCGTGAAAATGATATTTAAAAATATATTTGTATGGGGGCCACCCTAAGTATGCACCTTAAATAAAATTTTTACCATTCAATCTGTGCCCCTTAACATAAAAGCCATACTGTGTAAATTTCATGAGAATCGATTTGCCAGTCTTGGAGAAATCGCTATTTTTAAAATATTTGTGTATGAGGGCCACCCTAAACAAAAGGTTTGTGGACTAAGCTATGCTTCTTAACATAAGAGATATGTAGTGTAAATTTGGTGTGAATCGATTTGTTTGTCTTCGTGAAAATGATATTTAAAAATATATTTGTATGGGGGCCACCCTAAGTATGCACCCTAAATAAAATTTTTACCATTCAATCTGTGCCCCTTAACATAAAAGCCATACTGTGTAAATTTCATGAGAATCGATTTGCCAGTCTTGGAGAAATCGCTATTTTTAAAATATTTGTGTATGAGGGCCACCCTAAATATGTACCCTAAATAAAAGTTTTATAGCCTATGACACCCGCCCGATCGATGCGAACATACTGTAAAAATTTCATCAAAATCGGCTGGATAGTTTCCGCGTGCAAAGGAGACAGACAGACAGACGGACAGACAAAAAATGAGTTTTATATAATAGATTAACGTTAATTTACCCCTAATTAAATATAGATGTATTTTTCGATACCAAGCACCTAGAAAAATTTTTAAAATACCAAATTAAAGGTATTTTTCTCGACTTTCAAAATAAATTATCATCGGATATGTATACGAGTCAGAATTGTACTAAAATTGGGAAAAACTGTCTAAAATTGAAAAAGACCACATTTTGGGCATTTCTGAGAAACGCCCAAAGCTGGGATTTCGATTCGGGACAATTTTTCTAAAAAAAGCATGAAATCACCTTTCGAATGAGACCGACCTCGTTTTTTTTGGGCATTCCTATCGACGGGAATTCGATTTTGTCCATTTTTTCCCAAAATACAACAGTGTGCGGCGCGGGCAGATTTTATGTCCGATTTCGTTGAAATTTTACGAAAAAACCGACTTGCTAAAACGTAGAAAAAGTTTACCTTAAGTGCGAAGACATAAGATTTTAGGTGTTTTATTTGTATGGGAGATGCCACCCACTATTGTCAAACTATATCCACATTTTTCATGTAGCTGAAAATGCGGAAAAAATACACCCGAAGAGGGGTTTTTTTTAAAAAAAAAAAAATTTGCGGTCCTATTAGCCTATGTTTTAGCATTGGACCCGAAGGGAATACTCCCAAAATTTCAGCTTTCTAGAATCTAGATGATAACTGTGAACGCCGCAATCAGTTTGTTTCCAATTTAATTAACGACTTTTTACTAAAACGTAAAAAAAAATAATATAGCTGCCAAGATATTGCGTTTAAGTATTTTGGTTGTATGGAAAGTGTCACACCCTGTTTTCAAAAAACGCCCACATTTTTCGAGTGGCCGAATGTGAAAAATTTACATCCCAATACCAAATTTGAAACTAATAGCTTCCATAGGTTCCCAGATAGCGTTTAAACGATTTTTTATATTAGAGCATTTTGAGTGATTTTGTTATATTAGGGCTACCACGCCCCTTTATTAAATGCCGCTCGCACATGCAGGGTATTAAGCGAAGACGGTATAGATACAAGTACCAAATATCGAAACTGTAGCTGCTATAAGTACCAAAATATAGCGTTTTTGGTGTTTTATTTGTAGATAAGTGCCCCACCCTGTTTTCAAACCACGCCCACATTCTTCGACTGGCTTAGTGCAAACAATATACTTCCTTATACTAATTTTTAAGCTTGTAGCTGCCATAGGTACCAAGATATACCACTTTAAGTGGTTTTGATGTACGAGAGGTGCCACAACCCGTTTTTTAGTCCCGCCCACATTTTACAAAGTTCTTAGTACAAACTGCATATATTCTTGTTTCAAAATTTCAAAGCTGTAGCTGCAAAGAAATAAATTACAGCATCTTCAATTTCAACTGGACCAAAATACAAAATCCTTCTGCAAATAACATTTATTTTTCTTTAAATAAAACAAGTCTCTTCAATAAATTTTGTAAATCCAAATAAATGTTTATTAAATAATGTTTAATTATAATTTATTTTATTTTAAATAGGATTTTTTTTGCGATGGTACGAACAGAAATAAATTGCAAAGTTTTTGAATTTTAATTGGAAAAAAAATAAGAAATTCATTTAGCATTAAAATAATAATTTTTCTCGTGGAATATAGCTGGTTTTTTTCAATACACTTTTTAAAAACAACTAAATGTTTATTTATAATTTTTTTATTGAAAGTAGGATGCTTTTTTCGATGGAGTTTCACTACTTGCAACAAATATTGGGCTTGTTCGAATCGAAAAATTTAATAATTGCTTAGCCAAAAATTAAGAAAAAGCCCAATATTTGTTACAAGTAGTGCAACTCCATCGACAAAAGCATCATACAAGCAACTGAAATTTGTTTTGATGAAATGTCAAACTATTTCAGTGAATCAATAACTTTGAGTTTAATTTTATGTTACTTTTATTAACCAATTTTTTACCATCAACTAAAATTTTATTCCGTTAGCTAACAACAACAAAAATTTAAGATGAACAAAGAAAGCGACAATTCAAGCACTCAAAACATGCGCAACTCAGCACAATACCAAGAAAAAATGCATAGCCAGTCCAATATTTGGTTCCGTAATCATTGTTTCTGATAAGTGTATGACATCTTCTGGACATTGACTCATAAATTTGTTATTAATAAGGTAAAATAGCTTTTCAATCATTTTCTATCTCAGCGAATAGGTCATTACCACTTTTGAGCATTTACTGACCGATTATGCGTTTTACCACTATCCATATGTTCTCAATCGGGTTGAGATCGACAGACTGCGTCGGCCATGATATGATGTCAATTCGTTTTTCCACAATCCAAGATTTTACAAGCCGTGAACTATGATTTCGATCATTGTCAAGTTTAATTGTCCAAGGAAGTGGCATGTTCCACTCAGAAAATAGGAAAATAGCATTGCTTAAAATATTATTGTAGCCAGGTGCCATCATCGTGCCTTCAATGCGCTTATAGGCTCCAACTCTTTCCCCCAAAAATCTACTCCACACCATCACATTTCGACTTCCGTGTTTAACTCTAGGTGTTCAATGCAATGCAAATGCAATTAAAAGTAGAAAAAGCAAGAAAAACATTTTTTCAGTTTTCAGACCAATTTTCTCATAATAACAACTGAGATAAGCTGTAAATACATTATATTATACAAATTTACACATTCTTTTATTATAATATTAGAAAAAACCATTTGTTTATTAACCTTTTAATTTTCAGTTCTGGTGGACCATTCCGTGGAAATGCCCATACATAAACATTGTTCAATTGTAGAACCATCCATGATGATTTGTATGTCTGTATTGGATATAAAACACAACTTAACCTATTGAAAACTGTTTCACACCTATTCAAGAGCCTTTACAAATTAAATTGCCTCACAATAACGAAGAACGTAACAAAAAAAAGAAGGGAACAAAATGCTTATCATTACAAATCTATTCCATAGATTTTTCTACCATTTTCAAAAATTCAAATTATGTCAGTTCTGTTAATTTAGAAAAATGCAGATATCACTGGTTCGAAATAAGAAAATGATAAACGGCTTATGGCATTCTTTTAAGCAAATAACAGTACATTAAAAATGTTGTATCACGGGATCGGCGACAAAAAAATATTGGGTGATCTTGCAACTTTAAAGTACAATATCGGAATTTTTTCATTTTTTTCCGGTCAATTTTCAATTTTTTTTGGAAGAAAATAAAAAGAAGAAGAAAACTAAATACGGATTCAAGTTCTCCGATTGATGGTAACTGTTTGAAATAAAAAAAAATTTGAATCACCTTAATATGCAAATTTGTCGACTCCGATTCGAAAAAAATCAGGTCTCTTAATTTAGAAAAATGCAGATATCTGTTTCGGCATGCTTTTAAGCAAATAACAGTTCATTATAAATGATGTACCATGGGATCGGCGGTAGCATAATATTTGAGGTATTGCAGCTAGAAAGTGGAAAATCGGTACTTTTTCACTTTTGTCCGGTCAATTGTCCATTTTTTTTTATAAGAAAGAAAGAAGAAGAGAAAAACAAATCACGGATTTGAATTCCCTGATTGATAGTTTCTCGAAAACCATACACTTTTTGTTGGAAAATTTTATAACGTCTGTAACTTGCACCATTTTTCAGATCAATATTTTTGAAAAAAGGTTGTTTACTTAAAGCAGAGGGCGCTAATCCAGTTTTCAGTATTAACCTTAATCCTAGTAATGGTCCTTGTCCAGACATATAAGGCTACTGTAATCCGCTGACACATCGTGAAAAAATCAAAAAGTTTTTATTTTGAACCGCTGTAATATACATACCTATAGGTACAGTGGCGGATACAAGGGGGGGGGGGCTATGGGGGCTGAAGCCCCCCCCTGGGAGCGCAAAAAAAATATTTTTATTCAAGAACGTTCATGGAGGATCGAACAAATCAAAGCAGTTCAGGCTTTGACATCTGAAAAACAACTGTTAGCATTTTACACTCATTGTTTTCAGACAGTATCTGAATTTGTGTGCAGGAAAATCATGTGATATTTCTGAAATTCGTAACATGCTAGGCACAGTTTCATCAGTGTCAAACTTCTTCTCGAATTCATCTAAAAGAGTAGAACTATTGTAAATTTTCCTATATTGTCGCTCAGTCGCAAACTACAAGATCCGACACTACAAATCTCTTCAGCCTGTACTCATGTCAAGCAAATTATCAACCTGTTTTCAGAAATGCGAAAAAATTAAACGTTATTTGATGATATTTTTAATGAAGTATCTTCAATCGCTGTTGAGTTAGACACTTAATTGATTCTTTCCCGCTCGTAAATAAATAAATAATAAAAAGTAAAATATACCCAACACTGAGTGTATGTATATTCACTATGTCATCCCGTTTGTAACGCATAGATGTTCTTTAAGGAAAAAATACGACTTTATGAAACATTTTAGCCTTCATCATTTATTTTCAGTTCACTTCAAAAAAACTTGATTTCCGAAATGTAAGTCCTCTTGTTTTTTTTTTAATTCCCATAAAAACTTTGATAAATATAAGAATTTTCGAAACCGGTCCGATCGTGGAGAAGCTAAGTTCAAAATTTTTTTTTTCAAATTCCGTGTTCCGACGTAATTTGACCAACAAATATTCTTATATTTACATATCTATTTAGTTATCATTGAAACTATTGCTGCGATTTTAATGAAACTTGGTGATTCATCATACTAAAATTTGGCTTAAGAGGTTAGTTTATGAAAAGCTATTTCTGGATTGAAATCAGACTGGGTTGTACCAGTAGGTGTGTCGCCGCCCTAAATTTTAAGACTAATATACAAGCCATTGTGCTAAAAATTGGTATGCGAAAGTCGATCACGAATAAAATTCATTTCATATCCAAAAGTAGGCGGAATTGAAGAAGTGGGTGAAGAATATTTCGACTATTTAATTTCTATTCGATTTTTTTCAACATTTTCCATATTATTTTAACTTTTTCCAAGCTTTTAACTTTTTCCAAAACATAAATACATATATTCCATAAGTATTTTTTCGTCTTTTTCAACCTCTTTCAACTTTATTCGTCATTTTCTTTATTGATTCAACTTTTTCATCGATTTTGAATTGTTTCAACATTTTTCAACTTCTGCAATTTTTTGAGAGTTTTTCAACCGCTTTCAATATTTTTCATCATTTACCATATTTTTTCGACTTTTTCAATTTCTTCAAACAGTCTTTTGCAACTGTTTCAAAACTTTTCAAACTTTTTCAATCTTTTTACATTTTTTCTCGACTTATTCAAGCTCTTCAACGTCTTTTTAACATTTATTTAAAAGGTACTTTCAATGCAGTGTTAGGCATGTGAGTTTCGGCATGGCTGAATATTACTAGTTTTAATTTATTTTTATTTCTGATTTCTTTCTCAAATGTTTCAGAGCCGCAATATTCTATCCTTATTTGGATCATAAAATTTCAGAATCAAAATCAAAATTACAGAGTACATTTTTGAGAATTTTACCCTTAGAACGTTTTATACCGGTAATCACTCGATGAGGCATGTTAACAAAATCATAGAGGCTGCTCTCACTTACGAAAGTGAAAAGTGATTGCAGTAAGGTTGAGCGCTAATCCGAAATTAAATTGTGTCATCAGCATTGTTGTAAAACCGATTTCAGAGATACTTTGAATGCAATGAAAGCATTGTCCATTACATTAGTTTACAATTTTGGGCCTCATATTGAGATATGGTTTCTCATAGAAGTTTTCCTATGTATTTTGGGGCGTAGATTCCAAAAATTAAAACCATTTTTTTTTTTAAGAATCGTTAAGAAAAAATCTTTTTTTCTGCAGTTTTTTCATTTATTTGATCATATTTCTATCAATTTTTTTTTCGACCTAAATCGGTTGTACACTATTCAAAAATTAATTTTATCTTCTGTCTAACGGTCTGCTGTTCAAGAGAATATGATAGGATTTGCTGGAGTTACAAGCGGTCATATTCCAAAAAGAGTGACTTTTTTGGTCTTTTCAAAAAAGTTAAAACTTTTGTTAATATTTTTGTACAGAGCTTCTTGTTCAGTACTTTTAGTGCAAAAAACAACAAAAAAATTACAAGCGCAAAATGCATTAAAATGGGCAACGAGCTGCTTATACTAGTTTCAATGACCGCTACGTCATATCATCAGTAAGGTTTGTTTAGCCGAAGTATAAAACTTTTGTTTTTTATATTTTTAATATTCAGGATGAAAATCTATTTTTTAACAAATATTTTAAGTATATATATGCTCAAATCTGATACAAAATGTTAAAGTTGATCAAAAATCAATGAAAATACGGTTCCTTTTACACCATGAACCAACAGACTTGGACATATGGGAATGCATGAAAATATGGAAATTACCATATTTCGATTAACTTTAACTTTTTGTGTCCGATTTGAGCAAATATATACTTAAAATACATATTTGTTAAAAAATAGATTTTGAACGGTTTTTGGATTTAAATGGAGCAATTAAAATTTTGTGACTTTTTTGAAAAGACCAAAAAAGTCACTCTGACCGCTTGTAACTCCATCAAATCCGATCCTTATCTCATGAAGAGCAAACCGATAGACAGAATATGAAATTAATTTTTGAATAGTGTGCAACTGATTTAGGTCGAAAAAAAAAATCATAGAAATCTGACCAAATAAATGAAAAAAGTGCAGAAAAAAGGGTTTTTTGGGGATATCTCAAAAACGATTCTTAAGGGGAAAAAAAATGATCCAAATAAATAAAAAAAGTTCAGAAAAAAGAGTTCTTTTGGGGATATCTCGAAAACGATTCTTAAGAAAAAAAAAATGGTTGTCATTTTTGGAATCTACGCCCTAAAATACATAGAAAAAAGTATATGAGAAATTTTTTTTGTAAAGGTGTTATCAAAACCAAAAAAAAAAAAACAAATGGAATCGTTCTTCCAATGCATAACAATTCTACTGCAAGTATTTGCCACAATTCCAGCAGAACAAAGTTTTTCTGTGTTAAAATTATTGAAATTTTGTATTGTATTTAAGGTCTACAATGACAGAAGATTGCTTGAATGGATTGGCTCTGGAAAATATTCATAAACAAATCTATATCAGCTCAGCTGAAATTGTTGAATTATTTTTCCAGAAGAAACCTCGCCGTCTTGAAACCCTTGACTGGACTACTGATTAGATTGTTGTAATATGTCAAAATATATAAATAAGTTCAGTAGAAATAGGGTTTGAACAACAAAATAATTCGTTACAGCCTTCTGACAGCGAAATATTTTTGAACACCCTCTTGTAAAAGCGGACAAAAAAATCGAACCGACAGCAGCTATCCGGGGTGGAATGGGGTGCATTTTTAGAGGTCGATCACAATTTTTCACGATTTCTGGCTAAGCTGTGCATCATATCAAAAAAAGTTTAATGCAAAAGTTGTAAGAAATACATACAGAAAAAAAATTTTGATAGTTCTTGGACCAAAAATTAAAATTTTTTTTTCTCATTCATTTTTATAATGAAAATTTATGTAGTGGCATTGACAATTTCAAATTATAGTGTATTAAGGTGAATACAGTGAAAACAACAAAGGATTTGAGCTGTTACACACAAAACACCAAAACTCTACTCGACCACATATTTTCAATTTTTCGGTCAGTTTTTCCATTGCAGTATACCTTTTTTTTACCATTTATCTAAAGAAGACATAACAAAGAGTAAGTGAGCCAAAACAGAACTCCTTAGGAGGTGTAGTTTTAAGAGGAATCTCAGTTAAAAATTTCGGTTTTTTTAGTTTAAAAATTAAATTTAACAATAACCTCTAAATATTTCCATCTTAAAAAATTACTGCCATTGTATATCACTGAAAAGTATGTTTTGTCCAAGTTTCAGCTCCATAGAATCTTTTTTTGTGAAAGAAAAAAATTAAAAACCAAAAAACCGGTTTTCAGCCATTTTTTTGAAAAACTTTTAGGTTAAGGCGAAAATGATCAGTAAAAAAGTTGTAGATCTTCTTATTTCCTACATTGCTCGTTGAAAAATTTAATCAATGTGTGTTTTCATTCCATAAAAATGTTAGCCCCCCCTGAAGGAAATCCTGGATCCGCCACTGTATACGTAATATAGAACCCTGCAGTCAGCAGCAACGCGAGCCGTGCACGAAAACTACCGCGAAGAAGAGAGGCGCCTTTTAAGACGCCAGAAACGAGAGCAGGAAAGGCACGAGCGTGAGAAACTCGAAGTGTTACGGGGCAGGAATGATGCTCGAAAATTTTACCAACAAGTCAAGCGTCTAACCCAAGGTTTCAAGCCCGGAGCATCTACCTGTAAAGATGAACATGGAAATCTGGTTACGGATACGCAGGGTACACTGAGATTATGGAGGGAACACTTTTCCAAGCTGCTTGTTGGCGATGACTCGACCAATCCCGCCTTTGGAGAAATTAACCCGATGCCACCAATCAACGACGATGGTGTGGACGTACCACCACCTAGCCATGACGCGGTACGAGTTGTGATCCAACGACTTAAGAACAACAAAGCGGCTGGGGCCGGATGGCCTGCCTGCTGAATTGTTCAAGACCGGCGGCGATGAGCTGATAGGGTGTATGCATCAACTCATCTGCAAAATATGGCTAGTAGAAAGCATGCCCGACGATTGGAATCTCAGTGTCCTTTGTCCTGTACTGAAGAAAAGTGACCCGACAATCTGCGCTAACTACCGGGGAATCAGTCTTCTTGCCATCTCTTACAAGGTCCTGTCGACTGTACTGTGTGAAAGACTTAAGCCGTTTGCCAACACACTGATTGGGCCTTATCAGTGTGGCTTTAGACCTGGTAAGTCCACCATAGACCAGATCTTCACACTACGTCAAATCCTGGAAAAAACCTACGAAAAACAGATCGATACCCATCATCTCTTTATCGATTTTAAAGCAGCTTTCGATAGCCCGATACGGGATTGCCTGTATGCCACCATGTCTGAGTTCGGTATACCTGCGAAGCTGGTGCGGCTTTGCAGAATGACGTTGAGCAACACAGCCAGCTCCGTTAGAGTAGGAAGGGACCTCTCCGAACCATTTGATACCGAACGAGGTTTCAGACAGGGCGATCCATTATCCTGCAACCTCTTCAACTTTGTGATGGAAGGGGTGTTGCGAAGAGCCAGTGTACATCGTAATGGCACTATTTTCTACAAAAGTGTCCAGCTCCTTGCATATGCCGATGATATTGATATCATTGGACGTTGTAAGCGAGATGTTACTGCTGCGTTCTCTGCTATCGAAAAAGAGTCAGCGAAAGTGGGTTTGACGGTGAACGAGGGCAAAACAAAGTATATGCTGTCCACAAACAGGGAGACGCGGCGTATTGGATCCTTTGTTACTGCGAACAACTATACTTTCGAAGTTGTCAAGGAATTCACCTATCTTGGCACCGCCGTGAACACTCAAAACGATGTCAGCTTGGAGATAAGGCGAAGACTAACTCTTGGTAAGAGGTATTACTATGGTCTCAGTAAGCAATTGAGTAGTAGAGACCTCTCTCGCCCGACAAAACTGACACTCTACAAGACGCTCATCTTACCCGTGCTACTTTACGGCGCAGAAGCATGGGTTGTGTCGCAGACTGATGCAGCCACGCTTGGGGTGTTTGAGAGAAAAATTCTTCGGAAAATCTGCGGTCCTGTTCACTACCGTATTCGAATGAACCACGAACTGTACGAGCCAAGTAAATAAGTAAGTAAGTAATATACATACATCGTTACTTTTAGTATCACTGTTTAATTAAAGAAATAAATTCTTACACTGATAATACAGAGGTCAACAATCCTCTGGGTTCCCATGCAGCAACACAATCTACATATCTGTGGCATCTAGCGATAACGGTCTATCTACATACAATGACAATATAAAACAGTCTAAGTCACCTGCTTACACACAAAACTTATGTTGCTTTGCCTTGTGATCATATATCGACTTAGGCTGTTATTGCTTGTTGCCACAGATATATGTAATATTTATTTCTCGCTTCCTTGTATACCTAATACAGATACAAAATAATATAATCGGTCATTCTTTGCACACTTTGTTTTTCTTTGACGTTTTTGGACACTTTTTGAAACGAAATATCTCAAAAACTATGGTTTATAAAAAAAGTTAAAAAAATCTTAAATAATTTTGTTAAAGCACTAATTTTTTTAACTAAAAAAATTTTGCTCAAAATATTTTCAATATGACATATTTTTTTTTTTTTTTTTTGAATTTTTTATATCGAAATTCCCGCCATAACTTTGGAAACTACGAATTTTTTACTGATGACACGCATCATTTTTTCAACATAAGATTCGACACAAAATTTTTTTTTAAATTTTTTTTTTGTAATTTTATTTTCAATCAACCCTAAGAACTTATATGCATTCAAATCAAAATTCTCGCCATAACTTTGGAAAATTTGAGTTTTTATATAGGCGCGCATCAGTCGAATTGTATGCTTTTTCCATTATATGTTGAAAAAACATGGTGCGCGTCATCAGTAAAAAATTCGTAGTTTCCAAAGTTATGGCGAGAATTTCGATACGAAATGAAAGCTCTAAACAGGGCCGGCGCTAGAGCTTTTGGCGCCCTGGGCAGAGAGCTATATGGCGCCCCATTTTTATGAGAAAAAAAAACAATAAAAAGTTTTATTCATGAACACATTTTTATTCAAGTTTCGTGCATTTTGAGATGGGCGAAAACATATACTCGATACAGGCCCGTGCGCAAGGGGGGGGGGGGGTTTGGGGGTTCAAACCCCCCCATTGGGAATTTTCGCACATAGGTTTTTATTGAAATTTGAATGAAAAATCAAAAAGACAACATATTTTTTTTTAAATGAAAGAAATAAAATGCCAATAAATCTTCGGAGCCCGAGTATTTCATTTTCGACAAAATTTGCGTTCTCTAGCTATTTTTGAACCAAAAACTTGATTTGGGGCCACTGTGCGTCGCTAAGGCTAAGTAACACAAGCGTTTTTTCAATGCGCGTTTAAGCATAGCTTCGGCATAGATAAAATCAGCTTCAATGAAAGTTCATGCACAAATCTATTCGCACCATATACAGTGAAATTCCACATAACTGGACACCCACCGTCGCATTATTTTTGTCCGGTTATTGGAGCGTCCGGCTATCGGAATGTATTTTGTATGGAAAAGTTAGTGAGTGTCGCTAAAATATGTTCAGTTATGGAAGCTGTCCGGTTATGGGGGCTCTCCGTAATGGGGAATTTCACTGTATTTCAATTTTGCATGACAGTTCACGTGACATGTGGATAAATTAAGTTCAACTTTGGAGTCAACGCATTGCCGGGCAAGACATCAAAAATGCTTTGTGTTATGGCATCTTTGACAACAGCAAAAAATGAACGCTCCTTTTCAGTGCTACGTTGTCTAAAGACATACCTCAGATAACTATGTCCGAAGATCGGCTGAACGGCTTAGCCTCGCTAAGTATACATCGCGATATCAAAATCAATGTGGAAAAAGTTTTGGACGAGTTTTTTCAAGTACCTCGCAGAATTAGTCACTTACGTAATGATAACTGAATATCGAATCATAACATAAACAGATGTACATATGTACTATGTGTTTTATTATAATTAAATGTCTATTAGACCGGGTCGAAACTTAGATTTAGATCCAGACACCGACTCAAAAGTTAGAAGGACCCTTAAAAGCGATATCTGCGTCATTTTGTTTTCGTTCCGAGAAAAACCAATGGAGCACTTTTGATTCTTGACTTAAAAAACGTGTTATTTGCTCGTAACTTTTATTCCTTCACATGGATAACCGAATTTAGTCGAAAAATAAAAATTGCCTTCTTGCAAAAAATTTGACGCTAAAAAATTTTAAATAATTTTTCTATTATAGATAATATTCAGTCCCAAAATTCGATTTTTTCACATTTTTTATATGGAAAAAACAAAATGACACAGATAGCGTTTTTAAGGGTTCTTCTAACGTTTGAGTCGGCGTCTGGCTGACTTTATTTTGCTTCATACAAATCGACAGGGTCTAATGTCTATATTAAAAGTAAACCGTTTTTTGACGTTTTTTATGAACATGAAATAATATCCGAGTTAAAAACCCCTCCCATGGATGATTCCTGCGCACGGGTCTGACTCGATACAAAGATATATGAGCAAAGATTAAGTGAATTTATAATTAAGAAAAGTTACATATGTAGTCTATAATAAAATCGTGTATTTTGTGCACTCTAAGTACATATAAGAACTTAAATTGTTTATGAAAAATGAGATCATATTTCCGCAGCCAACTTTCGGTTCCTTAGAAAGGTAACAAAACATAAAGATTTAGTTTAGAAACTAGTACTAAAATGCTAGTTTTATTAAATTTCACTTGATATGAAAAAGTGACTAAAAATCCTTTCAAAACTGAACAAAATATCATTTTTGCAATTTTCAGTGAAGCGATAGAGTCAACAGAGTTTTTACATGACTGAGTCTGGAGCATCTTCAGCGTTATTATTAAAATCGGCAACAGCATCATCGCACTTAAGATTGGAAGACTTGGAAAACTTTTTTTATCTGCACGTGCAGACATTAAAAAAAATTCAATATAAGTTTTTAGGCACTCAAATTGCACAACTATTTTGTCTGGTCCTTAAAATTTATAAGCCGACTTCTTCAACGTGTGAAGGACATTAGCTCCCCATAAATTTTCAAAACGTTGTATATCTTTCATGTTTCCAAATTTGGCGCCCCATCAGAGCGGCAGCCTGGGCAACTGCCCGCTTTGCCCGTACCTTCCGCCGGCTCTGGCGCTCAACAGCATTCTTGGACATCAAACAAGCACAGAACATATTCGGCGACTAAAACTAGTGGTGATACCGGATATGAATGACTTTCAAGATCACACTATTTTACCCTATTTGTAAGAAAAATTTTTAGCCAATGAATGTAATAAAAATAAATTAATACAATTACAATTAGAATATAAATTTGGTAAATGTAACCAAATATTTACCAAATCTCAGGTTAGAATTTTCTAACCTGGTAGCTCATGTTTTTAAGTCTAACTAACCGGAGTATCAGGTTAACTACAAAATTTTCTCAAAAAACGAAACCAATTTTTTTTTTTTTATCTTATTACTTGCTTATTAATCGGAACCTAATTAATTTATGTTGTGTTTTAAAAACTTCAATCTCTTTAAAACTTTTATTTATCATCGGCGAGATTCGAACCTAGGACTCCTACGATATGTCCCTGTTCAGAGGTGCGCACATTTTAACCAACTGAGCTACTCTTATTTTTATATTGCGTAAAGCTACAAGTATATTACTACTGCGCATGTAACAACACGGAATGTTTAGGTTCGAACCCCACTGGATGCAAGAAAAAAAATGTTTTTTTTTAACTAAACATAATTTCATAGAACAATTTATCAGGTTAATGTGTTACCTGACGCAGGTTAGATATTTTTTCTGAGTGTATTATCGAAAGTATTTCAAGCAGCAGGGTTTCTATGTAAACAGGCAGCAGAAGATGGAGACACCCTCATAATAAATACAGCAATTGAAGTCGCTACAAATGATAGAGCTGTGATAGTTGTTGAGAAAGACGTTGACATGCTAATACTCTTAAATCAGTTAAGTGAAAAAAATGTGGATATACTCTTTCACAAATCATCCAGGGGAATGTTCGCGATTCTTTATTAACGTCGAATAGTTTTACAGATCCATCAAAACGAAAGTAATTGGCATTGCTTCATTGTTTTACTGGTTGTGATAATTCCTCTGGATTTGCAGGAAAAGGAAAAGTAATGACAATAAAAACAATTCTACAAAATACTCTTTTCCTCGATTGGCTGATATCTTTTACAAAAGCAATGCTGATAATGGCAGCAAATTAATTGTACGGATTAACAGTAAAATGCAAGATTTAACTCTGCATGATTTACGATTTGATATGTATAAGACAGCCACTTTTAAATCCAGTTTTATATTGGAAAAACTATCTTCAACAACAGGGGCAGCAGAACAGCACTGTTTTAGATTATATTGTCAGCTTCAAACATGGCTTGAAAACGAAGTAATCGCAACAGATTGGGGTTGGAAAGAAACAGCGGAAGGCATCATTAAGCCGAATATCACAGATGATAAATTAATACCCGATCAAATTCTGAAAACTATTTGTTGCAGCTGTGGAAAGGGATGTTCTTCTGTAAAATACGGCTGTAGAAAACATAGTCTGAAAGAGAGCAAGATTAGACAGAAATTCATAAAAAGGACTTTAATGCATACTTTTTTCAATTTGGCGAACTGGCAGTAAAATGCTTCGATTTATTCATGACGTATCATTTTTCATACAATTTTGATTTATAAAAATACTATTAATATAAAATTCCTTGCAACATGCAAATACTGATTACATTTATATACATTTTTGGCACATAATTATTCATAAATTAATTTGTTTCTGAATAATCATCGTTAACCGCGAATATTATAAAATTGTAAAGGTTTTATTAATTAATAACAATTATTTAACAAATAAATATGCAAATTACAAAAAAAAAAGCGATTTTTTTTGATTTTTTCATTTTTTCGGTAATTTTTTCCATTGCAGTATACATTTTTTAACCATTTATCGAAAGAAGACATAGGAACGAGTAAGTGAGCTAAAACAGAACTCCTTAGGAGGTGTAGTTTTAAGAGGAATTGCAGTTAAAAATGTCGGTTTTTTGGTTTGAAAATTAAATTTAACAACAACCTCTAAATATATCCGTCTAAAAAATTACTGCCTTTGTGTAACACTAAAAAGTATATTTTGCCTAACTTTCAGTTTCATAGAAACTTTTTTGTCAAAGAAAAAAACTAAAAACCAAAAAACCGTTTTTCAGCCATTTTTTCGAAAAATTTTGAGGTTAAGGTGAATATGATACAAAAGTTGTAGATCGTTTTGTTTCCTACAACTTTTACGTTAAAATTTTTTTGATGGGATGCACAGTTTAGCCAGAAATCGTTAAAAACTTCGTTCGATCTTTTAAAATGCACCCCATTCCACCCCGGATAGTTGCTGTCGGTTCGATTTATTTTGTCCTCTTTTACAAGAGCTTGTTCGACAATATTCCGCTGTCAGAATGCTATAACAAATTATTTTTTTTTCTACTGGACTATTATCTTTACAAGTCTGTGAGATTTATTATCTAGGTGAAAATTGAATCGGTTAATTTCCTTCTTCTATCTGATAACTTATACACAATTTTCCTGTGGTAATGTTGAGTAATAAAATTCTGACACTTTTTGTTTTTTTATTACTTGGGGTTAAATCGTACTTTATTTGTTCCTCTTTTTAGATTTTTTTCAGTTCCCTATTTAACTTCCGAAAATATGATCACACATAGGAAAGCAGAACACTTCTACCGCGCCCCTTGTACAAAATCATTAAAGCGTTTTTATTTGAAAAAAAATGCATGACCTTTAAGCGAACTTTTAAGGTTAATAAAGTGTATTGAATTTTCAAAGTGTTTGGAGACAACACCCTTAATAGTTTATATTATTTAAGTCCTCCACTTACTGTTGTGGTTAATAACTTAACCCTGCTGTTAGGTTAAAAAAAAACTAACGAATCATAGGTTGATGACCATTTTGGTCCATACTACATTTTTCATAAAAAAAATAAATTTAACTTATTTTTTATAACAATTATGCTTAAATATTTCGTTAAGACAATATTGGAGCAAAAAAAAAAACAATTTTGTATGCTCAACAATTATTTGCTAAGAATTGAAAAATATCTGTTACCACATGTTATTTGAAAGCTAACAGCAAATGAGTTGTAAGACTCAAAATTATTTTTGTGATTCTCCTAACTGCATTTCGTCATGCAATCAAATCAGTTGTTGGTAGCTTATAGAGGGAGATACTCTTTTAGGCAATATATGCCCTCAAAACCTGCCAAATATCGATTAAAATTTTGGTTGTCTGTCGACTCCAAATTAGGCTATGTATGGAAGATACAACCGTATCTCGGAAAACCAAGAAACGAACAGCCGGAGAAAAACCAAGGAGAGCGCGTTATATTGGACTTGACGGAAGGTTTGAAAGGGCAAAATATCATGGCCGATAATTTTTTTTCCTCAATTGATTTGACAAAAAAGCTTCTTGAGAGGAAACTAACATATGTGGGAACAGTTCGCAAAAATAAAACATTTATTCCACCGCAGTTGCTTATATTCAAAAAAGTTCCCTTATATAATTCAACATTTGCCTTCAATGAAATTGCAACTTTGGTTTCATACATAAGCCATAAAAATAAAGGTACTATTTTGATAAGTACGATGCACAAGACAGCAGAAGTCGATGTCAATGGAGCAAAAAAGAAACCTGAGATTGAGTCCTCCCTTTAAACAATTTTATGAGCGTTCAGATTTTGTGAGTCTGAAATGATTCATATTTTTGATAAAAATATGAGCCTAAAACTAGTTGCTAGGCACGTTTTATTTTGAGTCTTTTCTGACTCCGTTATGTTTCATAAATTCTGAACTTCAAACACGCTGACACTATGACTCTTTTCTGACTCTGATTTGTTTCATAAATTCTGAAACGAAATTTGAATTGAAACTGTTACTATAGTAGCAATTTACTTAAATAAATAAACTAATAAATAAAAAAAAATGAAAAAAATATTATTTCGCGTGTGGGATAAACATATGTAAGTAAGTTCCAATAGGATATATTTAAATTTATAAATTAAATAATAAATCTTTTTTCATAGTGCTGAAAGAGCAAAGGTGCTAGGTACATCTGGGTGCAAAAGTGTATTGTCCGTTCCCGGTTTTAGTGTCAGTCACTGTATTGCCATCGCAAAGTTCTCTACTCCTTACTCTAATTGATGTGATTTTTGATGACTGATGCGGAAGAATCGGCAAAAAAGGTGACAAAGGTTATTTTATTATTCCTTAAACGCCAATTTTGAATTTAAACTTCTTTTTAGGCATTTTGCCAACCACGTGCTATAGAGACCTTCCACTCTCCCATACACGGCCCTGGTATGATGGACATTCGCTGCACGCCATCTTCTTCCTCGTAGTCTAATGCCTCAGAAAAAGCTAAGCATGCCTATGGAAAAGATTATATTGCGTACTACCAGCAGCCCTTACTATTAAGGGGTTTTATTTTAAATCCAAAAATATGTTCGAGCTTCAAGGCAGAAATTTTTGATGGCGATCGATTCTGTTTTCATCTCTTTTGATCATTTTAAGCTAAAGAATTCCTTATACGTATAACATAGCATCTTGTTGGAAAGATAATTTTTAGAGCTACAACTTCTGTTTGCAAATTATGTCCTTCATTCGTAAAGTTAAGCCACCAATTGTCAAAATACACTCTGCTGATTTTAATAAAATAAAATAATAGACAATTGTCTATCAAAATGAAAAGAATTTGTTTAATGGAAGTTTGTTTTATTGAAGGTCGTAAAAACTTTGAGTCCGAAAAGAGTCAAAAAATTGAAATTTTAGGGTCAGAATAGTTTTACATTTCAGACTCTAATATGAATCTAAATTTTGACTCGTAAAATTTTGAACTATGTGTCACATATGTCTCCGAAAAGATTCACAACATTTATTTTTCTGACTCAGAATAGTTCCATATTTCAGACTCTTATATGAGCCTAATTTTTGACTCATATTTGTGTGCCCTTCCAAGAAGGGAAATACACACATTTCTGACTCTTTTATGAACTCATAATGAGTGTATAGGCTCAGAATTATGATTCATATCTGACTCTAAAAAGAGTCAGAATGTTTGCTGGGCTATTACAATTCCACAAAAGGTTTGTAATTTATGTATGTCATTTTGTGTTGGTCTACAATTTCTTATTTTATGTTCTCTCTTAGAGGGCGTAGATACTGCCGACCAAATGATTGGCTACTACAGTACCAAACGAAAGACAAATCGATGGCCGAATGTTGTATTCGCAAATGTGATGTGATTCGCATTGAATGCGTTTATAATTTTTTCTGAAATTGATGTTTCGTGGGCACCAGGTGATAGAAATCGTAGGAGGCCAGAATTTTTACGACAATTAGCACTTTCTTTAGCTAATGAATATGTGATGAAACGTTCTAGAATACCTACACAACAGTTTTCAGCACAGGTATTAGCTGCGATAAGAGCACCATCCTCAGTTTTCCTAGCATCTCCAGGCAGTTCTACAACAAATTCATCAGCTAGAAAGCGTGGAATTTGCAGTTGCTGCAAGACAAGAACCGACAATAAGTGTGCTATTTGCGGCAAATTTATTTGCAAACCCAACCGAAAAATTATTTGCTTATTCTATAATGAGAGTAATTTGCAACAAAACAATTAAAACCTATTTATTCTAAATAACTACTAAAGAAATGTTTTCTATATTGTCTCTAGTCAATGAAAAATATTCTAAGGACCAAAATGGTCACAAACCTAAGACTTGTAACTTTTTATTTTCCTCCCTCCCGTTTTATGTTAGATACTTGATTTTTAGATAGTGAACTGTTTTCATAAAAATACCACATGAGCTGACGATTCAAGTCAGTATGTTGTACCGTTCAAAAGTTATAAAGAAAATTTGCGAAAATTTGGCCAAAATGGTCCTAACCTAACAGCAGGGTTAAGTGTTTTGAAAAAATTAGGAACACTACCCTACACGGATGATTGTTTGCAATTTTATCATTAAAAATATTTATTAGTTAATTTTTTAATGCTTTTGTGAATATTGGAATATTTCCACGGTTTCACTGAAGTAACAAATTGTCCTTGTCGTTAATTGAGTTTCAGCGAAGCAGTCCGTTCTTCTTCTCATTATTAAAAATATACTTAAGATCCTTTGATAAGTGAGAGCTTAAAACAGCGTCGATTCCACTAAACGTAAAACCTTTTTTTTGAAATTTGCATATAAAAAAACACCCAAGAACTAAATCCTTTTTCATCAAACCCTAAAAATCAGATGCCAGTTTTGTTTTTAGCGGATGTAAGCTAAGTTTATGACACTGACGATGTTTTACTGCTCTGACGTGACAATGGTAAACGATTAAAATGCCGCCAACAATAATTTTAAATAAATCAATATAACATTTTTAAATGAAAGTTAGAGGACTATTACTCAAAAGAAAAAAAAAAAGCTTCTTAAGAGCGTACGAAACCAAAATTCAAAAATATTCCATTCACTCCCATTTTAAGCTTTAAGACAGACAAAACCTAATTTCATTAATCTTATTCAAAACTTAAATCAATACCTGAAAGAATAAGAACTGTTTGTTCCCATTTAAGTAAACCATTAAGCAAAAATATTCCAAGTGTTTTGACTAGAAACTGCTCCAAAAATTCATTCATTCATTCACTTACACATATGCATAACGCTACAGAATTTGCATAAATGTGCACAATATTTTATGCAAAATTAAGAAACTGAAAGAGCAAAAGAACCTCTACCGGCTAGAGCTACTTAAACGGCTTAGAAAATTGTACAACCAAACTTTTTCTACCCTTTGCATTCGCTTGAGCAATAGTCGTGCCGTCAGAAACCCTTTAAATCTCCTTTCAAATCTTATGAAAGCGTACATTATGCATATGTAAGTGGTTCGTTAGAAATACATGCAAAGTTTTTGCTTTTTTTTTAGCACTCTATACAACAAAAGGAAAGCAGAGGAAAAACGGCATGTAACGTTGACAAAAAGTCGACTTTTACCGAATGTATGAGCGATGGAGTGACCCTGTCCCCGTACAAATGGCTTACTGTAATGTATTGGCATTTCTCTGCATAATTTGAAAGAAGCAAAACTCGAATAGTTGTAATTTTTGTTATTCCAATCATAGTACACAATTGACGAAATTTAGTATAATATATATATTTTAAAGTTATGAAATTAATAATAATAATAACTTAATACATTCCGAATTATAAAATGTTTAATTTTTACGAGATTTGAACCAAAGTTCTCTTCTGATAAGCAAATGTAAAATATATGGGTCATTTTACCTCATCTTTGCATTCAAAATTTAGATTTCTCAAAAACAATACGCGCAATACATTTAAGTTTTAAATTGCAAAATTATTGCTTACAACTTAAGAGAAGAAAACTTTGAATACAATAGTAAGAAAAAATACCTCAAATAATAACTTTTATGTCTAAACGGTTTTTCTACCAGAAGCGTACATTTTGAAATACGAGCATCCGAAAATCCATTTATTTTTAAAACTTATGATTTTCAGAAAATAATCTTTTCAAAAATAAGTCCGGATAATCTTTTTCCAAAATCGTATATCGAATATTTTTTGACAAAGTTTCGAAAAAATTGTTTTTGAGAACTCTAAGTTTTAAATGTAAAAACATGATAAATTAGTTAAGCTAGAAAAATTGCCTAGTTTCAAATTCCTAAATTCTACTTAAAAAAAGTGTATTTTGTGCGGAGTGAATAAAAATCAAAATCCAGGCCAAATCTCAGCTTCTAGAAACAAGAAACTTATAAAATTTGCTTCTTCTCCACAGCCTTCGAGAAATACAGATTTTACATTGCACTGTCCACTATAACAGAAAGCATTGTTTCCCTCACTGATAAATTGTCCAGGTCAAATTGACTATATCAACGACACTTGAGGCGTCCAGTTGCAAAACCGGTCCAAAAAAATCAAATTTTGAGATATAAATAAAGTATATCAAAATTTTGACCATGCTTTATCTTTCTACTATGTTTTTAGCTTCAAAACTAATTTTTTCACAGAAATATTACATTTCTTAAATTTATTTTTAATGCATAGATTTCAAAACCGGCCAAGTTCATGAATTTTCTTTCAAAACCGGTCCACCGCACAGTGATGCGACCCAATATAACAAGTGGGCAAAATAACAAGGAGTGCTCCTATGATCATGATATTAGGTTTGCTTGTTTAATTTAAGCTAGTTAAGAAAAATTTTAAAAATAGTTGAAATTCGTTACATATACATATGGGGCATTCCATGCCAAATCACCGAGGTTTTGATATGTTTTTGTGCGTATTAAAAGCAACAAGCACACCAATTTTCAGTCTTGTATTCAAAACCGTTATTGAGTAATCAGTTTTTAAACTTTTAAGGCAAAAAGTTTTCAATTAACGATAGACTAGTAATAAATAATGATATCAAATAAAAGTAGGGCCTTAATTTTTTTTTTTGTATTTGAATGTAAAATTATTCGAAGTAATAATCAATCAGTATTAAGATTAAAAAAAATGGAAAATTTTTTTAGGAATTTTGAAAATTTTATATTTGTTTTTTATGATTGAATTATCTATATCACTACTTTAAACAAAAAAAATCTGGTTTCTCACACATTTTTTTTATTTATTTTAGGTCGTTAATTCCAAAAATGCCAACCATTTTTTTCTCTTAAGAATCTTTTTCGAGTTATTCCCCAAAAAACCCGTTTTTTGCACTTTTTTCATTTATTTGGCCATATTTCCATCAATTTTTTTTTGATCAGTTGCACATTTAAAAGGTATTAATTTTTCTTACTAATGGCTTGGAGTTTATAAGAATCAAATAAGATTTGATGGATGGAGTTACGAGTGATCAAATTCCGAAAAAAGTGATTTTTTTGCTAGTTTTTAAAAGTCACTAAATTTCAATTGCTTTGTTTAGGTCCGAAGATCTTTATTTTTTATATTTTTAAGACATAGAACGCAAGCCCATTCTTCAACCAATGCTCATAATATCTATCTGCTCAAATCGAAATACTCGATTTTCGGACCAAAATTCAAAAATTTTTTTTTTTTCTCATTAATTTTTTTAATGGTAATTCATGTAGTGCCATTGACAATTTCAAGTTATAGTGTATTAAGGTGAATGCAGTAAAAACGACAAAGGATTTGAGCTGTTACACAAGAAACACCAAAGCTCTACTCGCGGAGAGACCTCAGTTTTTCTCCGTATGTATAGGCTTAAAAAATAGCGGCAAGTTTTTTTTCGATACTTCCTTATGTGTACATAATGAAAATCGAAAAATTATTTAAAAAAAATATTATAAATAAGAAAAAGTTAAATTTTCATCATATTTTTGGCCACATTCCAAAAAATTAAAATTTTGCAGCTCTGGTAGCAGCTATAGGATTATTTTTTTTTTATTTTTTTAAATGAGGAAATACTCGAATATGAATGAATTTTCGAAAATCGAGTGTTCTTGAAGTAATCTAGAACATGACTTTTTATTGTATATGTCTAGTGTGCAACCTTGAAATCGAAACCGGTCAAGTCCAGTACATTGACATCAAAACCGGTTAAGTTTAGTTTTTTTCAAACAAAATTTGTCAAAACCAGCCAAACCCATGTTCAATGGATCATAACTCGCTAAGTCCAAAATTGTTTTCTCAAAAACATAGGCACATCAAAGTCAAAATATTATGAACTATGGGAACTATGTTTTAGTTTTTCAATGCACATATGTAGATGAAGATAAACGTTTTTCGCCTCATTTTCTAAAAAAGTGTTTAAAAAAAATCATGTGTGCAGTTCACTTCTGAAGTGAAACCTTCAGAAAACTAAACTGCGATAGAATGAGACGAAAATGATGAATACCAAATTCATTTCAAACCATGCAATCGGATTATTTCATATGTTTTTAAGCGCTCATTAAACTCATGTCATTTCTTTCTTATATTAGAACAAATCCAAAATAAAATTTTAAGCGAAAAAAAGGTGGGGTTTTTCAGAAAATTAGCATTGTTTTTTCTCATAAAAAGCGCTATAAGCTCCGCCAGTTTTTAACCATTCTGAAATTTTTTTAAAGATTCTGACAGAGAATAAGAAGTTCTACTAGAATCAAAAGTTAATTATTTTGATTTGGATTGAAATGCCGCTTTTTTAAAAAATTTTCAGCGGTTTTTTAATTTTTGACACCAAAACTTTAAATAGGCATAGCTTCGTAAAATTTTTTTTTTAATCAAATCTGTGAAATATGGGTCCCCTTATATCCTTTGAAAAACAACATATTTAATCGGCAACCTATTCCGTAGTATGAAATAATCCGACTGCATGGTTTGAAATTGATTTGGTATGAAAATAAAATAAAAATGGGGAAATTTTTGAAAAATATGCATCACAAAATAAAAGATTATTTTTTCCAGTTGCTTTTCACATATTACTAACAGCAACTCTTAATTGGGAGACAATAACAATTACAATGAGAGCGCGTAGTAGAATTTTTTGTCCTCCTCACTATGCAGGCATGTTCAGCAAATCGTTTTCGATTGAAATCGAAATTGAAATCGACTTTGGTTGTTCCACATTTCGATCGGTCGATTTTAAATCGATTCAATTCCGATTGTATGTTCGAATCGAAATGAACTTGTTCTGTAAATCAATATTATCGATTTGCTATCTGTTTGATTTCGATCGACTGTGACAAAGTGAAATCAATCCAATTTGAGATTCTAATAATAATGTAAGTATTAAGTATTAAATTCGGTATCACGGCTGTGTCACTACACCGATTTTGATGAAATTTGGTATGTAGGTAGATTGAATCTTGAGTGAAGATATTTGTTTTGAGTGAGCGGTATTACGTCCATAACAGGTAAAAATGTTTTACTGCTAAACTAATCAACTGATTTTGATGAAATTTGATACCGAAATAGATTAAACCGTAACCAAGGAAACGTATTTGTTTTAAAATGAAGGGTGCCACCACTTCAATAGGAAAATATGTTTTCGCAACTTATCTTATGGACCGATTTTAATGAAATTTGGTATGAAGATAGATTGAAGCTTTTGTTTTTATTTGGGTGGTGCCACTCTTTAACAGGAAAATATGTTTTTTTAGCTAAACTAATTGACTGATTTTGATGAAATTTTGTATGGAGATATGTATATTGAACTCTAAGAAGGGATAGGACAACATTATAGCATAATTTTTATTTTTAAAAGCGATGACAAAAATAGCTCTTTTTTATATCAGTTTTTTAATACCAATAGCATTTTTAATGGTTGAATTTCAACCACCGGGTGAACTCTAGTTTAAATAAAAATGTAAGTATAAACTTCGTGCAATTTTTGTATTTAATATTAATTTAATCTCTGGTTTATATGGTAAAGATGTTTGCAAGCATCTTAACCTGCTTTTCATCACTCCAAATGTTCGCTCAACAATATTGCGAGCTGAAGCATGTATGCGGTTAAATGTGTGTTGCGAAGACCCAGAATCTGGATTTCTGAAAGGTGTTAATAAAAATGATTCAATACCATAGCCCGAATCTCCTAAGAGCCATGATCCACGTTACGTTATGGAAAAAAGGAAAACTGTCAAATTTTCAAAATATTTACCAAAAAAAACATTTTTCGATGCTAAACACATATTTTTCAATGTTGATCGCAGCTAAACAGCTTTCGAACATTTTCACCAAATCGATTCAATTTCTACTCGAAATTGCCAAATCGATCGATTTCTAAAACAAGTCAAACCATTTCGATCGATTTGAGAATTCGATTTCGATTCAATTTCGATCGATTTGCAGAATGATATGGCTTTTGCAGTTGATCAGTGCAATGCTTGAAAAAATTGATAAAAATAGAAAATCTTCCCACGCTTATATCTCAGCTCATGGTCTACCGATCTCGAAGCTGATAACTTTCGAGTACTTTGCTCGATGAGTACTTTAATTTGATATGTTTCTACATCTTATTGATGTAGCTATTCTAGACTCAGACCTTACCTTCAAGGAAAACACTATACTAATTGTAAGTGGAGTACGGCTAAAAAAATAGTGTCGTTTCAGTATAGACACCTGATTTCAAATCACCCCGTTGAAGTTTCACTTCAAAAATATTAAAAACAAAAGTCAGAAGGTATCTTAAAAGTAGGTAAAGCTACATAATCGCATAATTGTACAAGCATCAAAAGCCAATAAACGTTTTTAAAAATATTTCTTATGAAACTCGCGAACTCTAATTCTTAATAGAATTGACTGAAATTCGGTTGAGGCTTACGTAAGGTGTTATAGAACCGTTTTAACCAAGGGCCCGCAAACTTTTCAAACGCTCAGTTTTTTTCTGTCGCCCTACTACCATTGATTTTATATATAACTGTACATTTGTTTTTGGGTTTTTTCTCTAAGGACAACTGAAAACTTTTTTGTTGGGTATGCACACATGCACACCTATGTATATACCTACATAAATATACATTTATAAAATACATATCTTACCTGTTCCTCAGCAAGTTTTCGCAGCTGATTGTGTGCTTTAAGCTTAAAATCTTTTTAAATGTTTTTTCAATGTGTGCAAGCATCAGCTTAAGGTACTGTTAGGAAATTCTGAATTTATCCTTTTAACCTCACAGTTCAAGTGTTGTTTGTTTAGCTAGTCTATGGGGATTGAGAGGGTAAGGTAGTTTTATGTTATTTGTTGTACCCTTATTTGTTTGCTTAAGAGAGTTAAATATTTTTTCTTCTTATTCACAGAACACATAAATTTATTTAAAGTGCCTCAATTAGACCTGGAGACGTTGTGAATGCTTTTGTGTTATGTATTATGAAATTTTTTAAAGCCATTTGGCTGCAGCTGGCATCAGAATGAGAGACCACATAATGACTTAATTACGACTTCACGATTTTTACCCAAGAATAGAAAAGAAAACAAATTTGAGAATACTTTCTTTTGTTATTTGCATGAGGTTGAAACTAAAGTATGTCACTTGGCCACTTTTAACGTTTATGGCTTGGCCAAGGCCGGATCCAGGATTTTTTTTCGGGGGGCTTGCATTAAAGATTTTTCAAAACCAATTTTTTGCAACTTTGAAATCGATAACCTATTTTTTTTTTTTTTTTGTTATGAACTCACACTTTGGGAACCCCTGCACTACGCTATTAAAAATAACTTATGAAATAAAAAAGGATTGATATGTGTTAAATATGAGGACTTTTACTAAAAATATATAAGAAAATATTATATGTATTGGCGATTTTACAAGTCTGTGACTTTATTTGTGTTAATCTCAAATCTTCGATGTACTAACATAAGTGGCAGCTTAGTAAATCTGTCCGGTTTCATTAAGTTACTCAAAAATGTTTTCACGCGTTTCAATATTAAAAAGTTATTTGGATAACCTTCTTGATAACAGTTTTCTAGGGCTTGAATTGCGCAAGCTGAAAGATCTACCACAGGCAGTTCCTGCCATTTTTTTCGCCATAACCGAAGCTCAGCTTTTAGAGAGTCCTGCTCTAAAAACTTCCTATAAAAATCAAGTAAAATTTGCATATCCCACCCACTGATGGCACTAAAACATTAAGATAAGATCGATAGTTATCAAATATTGCTTGCAGCTGATCAAAAATCATTTCCAAAATCTGATTACCATTATCATCATGCGTACTCTCCGTGTCGAGTTGTGTAAAAATTCGCTCTGAGTATAAATTCGTTTGGACAGTAAAAAAGTGAATTTAAAAATTTAATAAATTGCGACAGAGACGCAAATATAAATCTTAAGCGAATTGCGACTTACAGACGGCAGATTCTCTGCCCTAATTGGCAAATAAAAATAAAAAAACGGTGGAGTGCACTCCGGGAGGGCCGACAGAAGTGAAAACAAATCGTTTAATGGCAAGTTAGTGTGTTAGTTGGTATGTGTGCGTTTTCTTTTTATATGGCAATGCAATGGAAGACAAAAACGGAATATGTATTCAAATTTTACTCTCGCTCTCATTCTCAATTTGTCAACGCAACAACGCGGAATTTGAAAGAAACAAACATGTAAGCATAACAATCGTTGAATGAGAATGGAATGTGTCAGTTAGTGTGTCTGCTTTGCTTTTTGTCTTCCACTTGGAATATTAGAATAGAATAGAATAGAACATTCAAATTTTACTATCGCATTCAGGACGGGGAATCCCGATGACGGTCGGTGTCGCGAGTTTATACTTTTTTGCTCAGCCGCATAACGTGCCATAAGAAGCTTTCACTTCAAAAAAAAATTTTTTTATTTTATCGCACATTATTAAGCAAGTGAAAAGAAATACTGGTTGAGCGCATACCTCCATCCGAAAAAAAGACTCATCGCTCAGTGCCGAATCTAAAAAAAATAGAGAGTGCGAAAAAAATAAAAAAGTGGCTCTCCCGGTAAATCGGATAACCGAAGTGCTAAAATACAAACAACCGCGCGTATCAACACGAAAGTGTTGCCCACCAACACCATTGCTCAACCGATCGGTCCCGCGCAAATCACCGAGTACACACACATCAAAGCATGGTAAAAATTACCCAAGAACCAGCTGTATCTAATCAAGCGGGTCCTCTTTCTGTTAATTCACCATGGCGTGCACAATGTGGCTCTCCATTGATCCCCCAGCAGGGAAATGTGTCACCGATGCCAAATTCAACACCCCATAAGGAAAATGATGGCACAACCGCAAGTGTAAGATTTTCCAATATTTTTAATACTTCTAGTCAAAAAAGGGCCTACACCACCAATATTAACTCCAACAAGGTTGTAACTTCAGCAATCCAGACTGGAATGGATCGTTATATTAAAATCAAGCGTAAGCTCATCAAAGGGTAACGCAAATAACTCAAGAAAGATATATAAAGTAAGCGAAAGCGAACAAGTTTCATACAACCCACTTAGCCAAAATCGATATGCTTTGCTTGATAACGACACACCTGAATTGAATAACGACAACATGAACAAATCAAACAATAAAACGCTGTAGCCTCCCCCATTTACTTACGTGATCGCACTTCTAATGCGCTTGTTTGTAATTTAGTTTCTCTAATTGAAAAAGATGCCTTTCATATAATTCCTCTTACAAAAGGCATTGGTATCTAAACCAAAATGCAAATTTATGCAGAAAAAAATTATAAAATAATTACTTCTTACCTGGATAAAAATAATTATAGCTACTACACCAATCAGCTCAAAAGCAGAAAAGGTTTTACAGTTATAATAAAAGGCATTGAACCCGACGTGGAACAAAATAAAATCAAAGAAGTTCTAATTCATGCCGGACTTAATCCTAAATCAGTTTTCAACATCATGAATAAAAATAAAATCCCCAGCCGCTTTTTCGTGTGGAACTTGAACCGGATGCACGAAAATTGGAAAAAACTATATCCATCCTATTTATAATCTGCGCTACTTAATAAATCGCAGAATATCCGTTGAGGACGCCCATAAACGAATGGGCCTGTTCAGTCCACAAACTGCCAGGAGTTTGGCCACACCAAATAATATTGTACTCTTCGTACTATTTGTGTTGCTTGTGGCGACTTTCACCCTTCGTCCGCATGTTCAACCTACAAAAAATGCAGCAATTGCGGAGCTAACCACACAGCTAATTATAGGGGATGCCCCGTATACGCTGAGTTAAAAAACAAGATGCGCTTATTTATGTAAGGAAATAGTTTAAAATCCACCTACCCAAGTCATCCCGACTTTTACAAATAACTAATTTCCTACCAAATTGCCCAATATATCGGGTCAGACCTATGCTAACGTGCATCCCGACTTTTACAAATAACTAATTGCTTACCAAATTGCCCAATATATCGGGTCAGATCTATGCTAACGTGCTTAAATATAGTCAGGATAAACCTGCAAATATAATAAGTAGCTCTCAAAATCTTGAGACCATGCTTATGACGCTCACGCAATGAATGACCCAGTTCTTGACAACAATGCAGACAATGATGCATTAGATGATGAGTAACCAACTTATGAAAGTTCTGATTGGAAAGAAATTAATACCATCAAAATTTGTCATTGGAATGCAAATGGCGTAAGCCAACACGAATAAGAAATTAAACATTTTCTTTACAACAACGAAATTGATATTTTTCTTATTTCTGAAACGCATCTTACCCTAATGCACAATTTCAAAATTGAAGGGTACAGATTAAAGCTTTACGCATTTGAGCAATACGAGAGGAACTACCGACAAGCTACTTCAATTTGCTTGCAATGTTGGGACGACAGAATAACTGCTTCAGCTGTATATTGTCCGCCAAGATATAAGTTTACGACAGCCCAGTTTGATCACTTTTTTAATTCTTTAAGATCAAAATTCTTAGCTGCTGGGGACTACAATGTAAAGCATAACTACTGGGGTTCCCGCCTTATCAACCCAAAAGGCAAAGCACTCTGGCTTTCATTAACAGATCGCCGCAACGGACTTGATAATGTCACCACTGGTCAATCAACTTATTGGCCATCAGACCTTCAAAAGACTCCAGATCTTATGGATTTTGCAATAACAAAAGGAATCTATAATAGGCAAATCATAGCAAAATCAAATTTTGACTTAAGGTCTGTCATTATGTACCTCCACAAGTGTGTGGAGCTGCTTCAGACACCCAATGGGCTTACAAAAAAATAAAACAAATTGGATAAAATACAAAAAATACATCAGTAGCCATCTTCGTAATGATGTAAGCTTTAAAGGTTCGGAGGACCTGGAATAAGCCATAGAATTATATAACAACATGCTTGTATCAGTTGCTCTTCATGCTACTCCTGTGCAATCAATCCAAACAAAGAAACACCTCATTTCCTCACGAATAGAACGTTTAGTGAAGGAAAAAAGACGCCTCAGACGAATATGGCAAGAAGTCAGGTCACCTAAACATAAACTATACTTAGCCAAACTTCAATTGAGAAATGCCCTCCCAGAAGAGTCTGAATGAGGTATAGATTCTTACATTAAAAAGCTGAGCCCACTAGAGTCTTCGAACTACTCTTTATGGAAGGCTATCAGAAGTATGAAAAAACCTACTGACCTAGATTCTCCCATAAGACTAAGCAATGGTCGCTGGGCTAGAAGTAACGAAGAAAAAGGTCAAGCATTTTCTTACCATCCTTCGGGCAACAGCTTTGAAATACCACAAGAAACTCAAAATATGAGACAAATTTCGTTGTGTTTACATATGCGTCTAGTTGAAATATGGCTTTTAAGCTGGCGAATAAATGTAAGCGAGCAAAAAAGTACACAGGTAACTTTTATATTCAATAAAAAGGCTTGCCCCACAGTTTACCTAAATAACACCGCAATACCTTAGAGCACTGAAGTTAAATACTTAGATATGCACCTCGTAAGTAAGTATGCACCTCGACAGACTCCTTAATTGGAAAAGTCACATTGAAACCAAAAAATAATTAAATGAAGTTGAAAGCATCAAGCATTAATTGGCTTTTGCATAAACATTCAAAACCCAGCCTTGAATAAAAAGTTCTTTTTACAACGCTATTATTATGCCTATGTAGTTATATTATAATACGGAATTCAGCTGTGGGGCAACGCAAGCTTATCGAATATAAAAATGTTGCAAAGGTCTCAGTCAAAAATACTTCGAACTATTTCCGGCGCATCATGGTATGTCAAGAATATAAACATACACCAAGATCTTGGTATACCTTTCGTTAAGCAACATCCAAACATACTGGCTAGGAACCTACTCCTAACATCGAATTCGTTTCGATTGAAAAGACAAAACTTACCACCTCTGTAGTCATTATATATGTATATGTACGCATATTGGGTACTACTTTCACAACTGACGACAGAATTTTAAAAACACAAACAACATTTCTAAGCAATGGCTTGGAAATGTCCGACGTTCTATTAGTTTTTTAAGATTTGTATAGTTATTGTTAATCTCCAAGCGAAATGGTTCAATAAATAAATAACAAGTTTAAAAAAAAAACTTTTTTTCAGACATTTTTTTCACAAAATCGTTTTCATGTTGTGTCTGTTATTTTTTACAAACTCGTTTTGATTGTTGTATCCCACACAAAAACGTTTTAACATAGTGTTTATTCTTTGCAAAATCGTTTCTATATAGTGTCCGTCAAAATATTTCGTGGAGGTTCTATTTTCTCCCATCTCGCCCTCCAGATACGGCACTAGGCATGGCTACACCTTTTAAGAGCTAATATGACAATGCAACTTAATGCAACTTAACCGTGTGTTGGATCCTGGACAAAGCGACTTCATTGGCAACGAAACTGCAGATGAACTTGCTATAAAAGGCTCTAAGTCTGATACAATTTCTGAACCTTATATGTATTATGAAACCACTAGCCTTAATTAGAGCCAAAATTGGTTCAAAATGTATAAATTGGGCTAATATGAGATGGTCTAACATGACAACATGTTGTACGTCAAGAGCTATTTGGCCTTATTATGATGCTTATAGAACGCGAAAAGTCGTCTCATTAGACAAACAAACCCTGAGAATCTTTGTCGGTGTCATTACAGGACACTATTTTATAAGCAAACATTCCTCAAGACTAGAGCTTTCTAATGTAGGGGATCTTTGTAGAAGCTGTACAGATCCTGACGTCGAAGAGTCAGTCTTTCATTATCTTTGTGAATGCCCAGCGCTGACAAATCGGCGTTTTAAGGTACTCGAATGCCACTTTTTCGACTCTCTTGAAGACATCGCTCAAAAGTGTCCAAAATTCATTTTGAGGCTTATAAAAACTTCGAAGTAGTTTGAATAGGTTGAAAACGAAATTATAAACAGGGTATACAATGGTCCCAATTGCGGCCTAAGTTATGATGACAATTGTCATTTCCCGTGCTAACCTAACCTATGACTGAGCTAATAGTCAGAATTGTGTATTTTTTTGCAAAAGTGAATAACAAACCTATACAAATATAGTATAAGTACACATATTTTATAAAAATGTTCTATGGTCCTTTATTACCTGTAACACCCCGCTTGATTCACATGAAATCAATTTCGTTCACATTTAATATTAATCGCAAATGTTGAAGACCGTGACTGATTTTACTTATCACTAGTTGCTAGAACAGCATTCCGATGATGATAAATTTATAGAAATGGCTTAACCGATTTTTCATGACTTACCGAAGTGATGTCCTAAAGATTGACACTCAAAAAACAGCCATCACTTCTACATCGATACAAAGTAATAGTGAAGTTCGGCGTATTTGATGTCACGTTAGTTGGATATTTTATACATCCAACAAGATAAAACAGTGAAACTAATGTCAAATTTTTGCTCGATGAATTGAAAGCGCTGCCACAGTATGTTCCCTTTACCCAAAAAAAAAAACACAGGTGTAAACAGTAGCAGATTGTGGCCATAAATAGGAAGAAAATGAAAGTGCTAGGGATTTAAAATATTTTTAAGTTAATCGTCTAATAATACTTAGGGAAATTTTCTTTCGGCTTAGTACTACCGTGGGCTCAAAGTTGAGCTTTGAACAATGAACAAATGAATGTTCTATGGAAACATTAACGTTAGGAACAAAATCCGCTAATGCTACATATCGACAAATTATTTCGACTTTATAAAAACTAATTTGTTTTTTTACTTCTCCAGCTTTTATATCAGATACGGATTTTTTAAAGGTTAGAATGAGAAATGGAAAAAGTGGTAAATTTACAACTTTGACAGCAAAAAAAACTATTTTTCCCCGAAATTCCCAAATTTTTTTATATATGTAACTATTATGTGAAAAAGTATGGTTAGCTGAAATCCACAGTTTCAGCGTTCGGATCTTTAAAATTTTGTTTCATCGATTTTTCCTATTGTAGTTTTTGAAGGAGCAAAATATGTACACTGCGTGTCACTTGAATAAGGCCACATATTTTTTATTGGATTTCTTCTGATTTTTCTTCTTGTATTTGTTTTGAACATATTTTTTTATTCTAATTTCGTAAATATGTATATCGTTTACGAATTGATACTTAGAAAAAAAAGTGTGCCTCGTAGAGTACCGTTAGCTGTTTTTTTTACTACAGATCGCCTTCAATTTTAACTTAAACAACGTCATATCTGGCAAACTATGCGAGATATTGTGATGAAATTTTGACAAGCTGATGCAGATCATATATGTTTATCTTCAATTGTACTGAAAGTAGGAGCGACTGGAAAAGTGGGCGTGGTGCTTTTCAAGAATTGCAGAATTTGCTTCTGTATAAATTTATTTAATAATTTGTTTATTTATCTTTTTGTTCTATTTATTTATTTATGTATATATTTATTTATTTATGTATATATTTATGTATATATTTATTTATTTATTTATTTATTTATTTATTTATTTATTTACTTATTTATTTATTTATTTATTTTTTTGTTTATTTATTTATTTATTTATTTATAAGATTAATTATTATTAATAAAAATTTTAGATTTCTGAAAAAAAAAACATCGCTATAATTCTATTAGCAGTTTTCATTTTCCAGTCCTTTGAAGCTCTAGGTTACTCATATCCAATCATTTATAGCAGAGGTATAGAAGTTTTAATGTCTAAAAGGTTTTTTTTATAAAATCAAACAGCGATAAAATCTATTTTTGCCATGTATACAAAAAAAAATCATGGAAATAAATTTTTATGATTATGAAAGACTTTAAATATTTAAAAAATTATGTCGCATTAATTTCTTTTAGATTTAATTTTATCATTCAAAATTTTCCAGCAAATTTTTTTGAGTCTTATACTAAAATGTGGTTCGGGAAAAAAAGCTACCTCAGATCACTAGTTCGCTGATCAATAATATTTTCATACAATTACAATAACAAAAACTTACCTCTACAAAAACTTATTCCAGTTTACAAAATTTGGATTACCAAAACCAAAGGTGCGAAATATCTTACGGGGTGCACTATGTGGCTTTTACTAGCTGTTTTATTGTTTTAAGTACATGGTGTTCTCATTCTTGTTTCTTCTTAACAAGCAGAATTCGCACACAGTTACTTAAATTAACCAACAAAACGACAACAGCCTGAAAGTATGCTGCATCTTAAGAACAAGAATTTAATGTTATTGGATAGTTTTAATAAACCAATAATGAAATTTTAATGTTAACGAATGATGTTAATCATCATCCTAAAAGTATATCGACCCCTTTGCGTATGTGTCATTTTTTTCGAAATTGACTTTTTGATGCAAATTTGCTTTACACCCCACAACGCATCACCTGGCAAAATATTGTAGCTGAAATTCTTATAGGCGGAAAGCCGGCTGTATAAGAGTGTATAAGATTACACCGTGGGACCTATGCCAAGTGATAGAGCTCGTTGAGCCTAAATAGAATATCTAGGGTTGCCTTGCCAAAGCGTATCCCGATGGCCGAAAAAACCCGTTTTTTGAGCCAATTTTTCTTAATAAAAAGTGTATAGCATAAAATTGATGTCAAATGATAGAGCTCGATGAGCCTAAACAGAATATATGGGGTTGCCTTGCCAAAGCGTGTCCTAAACTAAGGTTGCCTCGCGTTTTTTGTGCCAATTTTTCTTAATAAAAAGTGTATAAGATTACAGCATGAAATTAGTGTCAAATGATAGAGTTCAATGAGCCTAAAAAGAATATTTAGGGTTGCCTTGCCAAAGCCATTTTTGTTGTTCTAATTAAAAATGTAGTACATAACAGCTCCAAATATATGCCAAATTATAGACCTCGATGTTCCTAAAGAGAATATATAGGGTTGCCTTGCCAAAACGTGTCCTAAACTAGGGTTGCCACCCGTTTTTTGGGGAAACATTTATAAGAAAAAATTTTATGGTTAACGATTTCAGCTCCAAACGCATGTCAAATGATAGACCTCGATGAGCCTAAATAGAATATGCAGGGTTTCCATGTCGAATCCTGTCCTAAACATGGGTTGCCGCTCATTTAAGAAAAATTGGCCCAAAAAACGTGAGGCAACCCTAGTTTAGGACACACTTTGGCAAGGCAACCGTAGATATTCTGTTTAGGCTCATCGAGCTCTATTTCATGCTGTAATCTTATACACTTTTTATTAAAAAAAATTAGCCCAATAAACGGGTTTCTTTCGGCCATCGGGACACGCTTTGGCAGGGCAACCCTAGATATTCTATTTAGGCTCATCGAGCTCTATCACTTGGCATAGGTCCCATGGTGTATTCTTAAACACTCGACTTTTCTACAGCCGCCTCTTGGGCTATTATAGTTACGCCAAAAATTGACATGGAAAATTTGTTTTGATATTGCCAGATAAAGCACAGAAAAGTAGAAAAACACACTCCTGTAAAATTTGGTTTTTGGCACATACATATTATCATTTCGCACAAAAGGGTCGATATATAATACGTATGCTATTTATGGTGATAACTTTTTATATTGTGTGGTAAAATTCACAACATCCCCAGCAGCCCATAACAACGCATCTGAAAAAGGTTCTGCAGAACGCTAACGCTGACGTCACACGCAGTTTAACATTCAGTTTTTCGAACGAAAACCGATGTTTTGAAGCTCAATTACCTTATTCATATCCATATACATACAGGGTGTTTTTTTTAGAGGTATAGAGCTTCGAATTGAAATAAAACACAAGAAAATCGTTTTAATGTCCATCAATTTGGCTTTATTGGAAGGATAATTTTATGCCATTAATGCTTAAATATGATTTCGGGCATGTGGCCGCCGCGGCTGGCTCGAATAAAGCCAATTCTACAGGTCCAATTTTGAACCACTTTTTCGAGCGTATGGGGCCGTATGTCGGCAATAACGCCACGAATGTTGGCTTCCAAGTCCCCTAACGTTTCTGGTTTGTTGGCGTAGACGAGCGACTTCACATATCCCCAAAGAAAATAATCCAATGGTGTCAAATCACACGATCTTGGTGGCCAATTGACAGGTCCATTCCGCGAAATTATGCGCTCATCGAATGTTTCCTTCAATAAATTGATTGTGACGTGCGCTGTGTGGCATATAGCGCCGTCTTGTTGGAACCACAACTCATCCACATTCATGCCATCCGATTCGGGAACAAAATAGTCGGTTATCATGGCTCTATACCGGTCTCCATTAACGGTAACTGACTCTCCAGCATTATTTCGGAAGAAGTATGGCCCAATGACTCCACCAGCCCATAGAGCACACCAAACAATCAGTTTTTGTGGATGTAATGGCTTCTCAAGGGTCACATGTGGATTCTCTTCACTCCAAATGCGGCAATTTTGCTTGTTGACGTAGCCATTCAACCAAAAATGAGCCTTATCACTGAACAAAATTTTGCGATGAAAATCAGCATCGAGATCAATCTCATTTTCGGCCCATACACCAAAATCACGACGCATTGCATGGTCTCGCGGCTTTAATTCTTGCACAAGCTGGATCTTGTAAGGTCGCAAGCCAAGATCTTTGCGCAAAATCTTCCATAAAGTTGATGGACAAAGCTCCAACTGCTGTGCACGGTGGCGAATCGATTCATTCGGGTCCTCTTCAACATTTTGCTCTACAGCGGCAATTGTTTCTTCGGTGCGCACTGTTCGACGTCTCTGCGGATGCGTATTATCACATAGAGTAAACGTAGTGCGAAAACGATCCATGGTTAACCGAATTAATTGCTCTGATGGACGATTATGTCGACCATAAAATGGACGGAGCTTGCGGTAAACTTCGCGAACTGAACCATTATTTTCGAAATAAATTTGCACAATTTGCAAGCGTTGTTCTTTTGTCAACCTGTTCATGATGAAATGGCAAACCAAACTGAACATAAATAGCATTAGAGTTGCCAGATTTGACCATAAAATGCCAGTTTTATCTCTATTCGAAAAACAAACCTCTAAAAAAAACACCCAGTATTTATAATGCTGCCAACTCTCGACCGGCAAAAAGCAGTACATTAGTCAGTGATATAACAGAATATCGTTCACGACATGGAATACAAACAATTTTAGCTCAACAAAAAGCAGTATATTTATCTGAGAAATATCTAATGAAAAGTACATCTTAGCGACATAGAATACAAACATGCTACTAATCTAATATACAGTCTGTCAAGTAATTGTTTGCAGAATAAATTATGAAATATAATTTTCACTTTCATATTGAATAAAAATAAGAAATGTATATATTTTTTGGAAATTTTTTTATACTCAATTCTCTTACTCATTCCTCATTAGAAAACAACAAAAAAATTTTTTTATACAAGCAACAACAAAAGCTTATGGAACAAAAATAGCAACGGTAGCCATTTCATGGTGTCAAATAATTGTTTGCAAAATGCAAGGAATATATGAAGAAACTAATAAAATTATAAGAAAAACTTCAATACTTGATGTGTCCACCACGAATATCAATCACGGATTGTATCTTTCTTGTTATAGATGCAATAAGTTTTTGAAAATCACATTCTTCCGGTATATTTTTGTCCATTCCTCCTTAATAACTCTTATTGGAGCAATTTTATTTGTTGGAGCCCATCTTGCAACTTTTTTTTTTTGCAGTGTGCCCATTAATTTTCGATGGGGTTCATATCGATGCCTTGGGCCTATCACTTTACTGCAGTAATACAGCACCCAGATCCGGCATAAGACCGATTTAGTCTTAGGATTATTAATCTGATACATTTGTATCATAACTTTTCTGCTTTTAAGTTGTCAGTGAAGCCGAAATTCTGACAATTTTTTTTTCAATTCGTTTTGAAGAGTGTTTAAGTAAAACTCCTTCGCCATACTATCAACAGAAACTTTCAGTTCACCAACGCCTTCCCACGATATTCGTATGCATCCCCATACTGAATAGGGCAACTTTCCACACTTCACAGTGGGTAATATACTATTCTACTACAGGGTCAATGTGGTATTGGAGAAACTTAATTTCCTGCGGCAAAACAAAAACCATGTCATATTATCACGATGGTCCTGATAAAATTTGATGGAAACCGAACACAGCTCTGCAGTAGGAGAGTATAATACTCACTGTGAAGTGTGGAAACTTGCACGTGATTATATGAGGATACATACAAGTATCATGGGAATGCGTTTGTGAATTGAAAGTTTCTCCCAATATCATGACGAAGGAGTTTTACTTAAACACTTTTCAAAATAAATTGAAAAAAAAATGCTCAAAATTTCGGCTTCACTGACACTTAAAAGGCCGAAAAGTTAAGATATAATTTGCATCAGGTCAATAATCCTAAGTCCAATTCGATCTTATGCAGGATATGGGTGCTGATTTATTGTAGTAAAGTTAGCCCAAGGGACTAATATGAACCCCATCGAAAATCAATTGGCACACTGAAAAAAAAAGTTGTAAAACGGGCTGCAACAAATAAAAACGCTCTAATAAAAAAAGAAATTGGCAAAAATATACCGGAAGAATATGGTTTTCAAAAACTTATTGCATCTATTCCAAGAAGGATACAAGCCGTGATTGATATCAGTAGTGGACACATCAAGTATTGAAGTTTTTCATATAATTTCATTAGTTTCTTCATATATTCCTTGCATTTTGCAAAGAATTATTTGACACCATTAAATGGCTAATGTTTTTATTTTTGTTCCATACACTTTTGTTTTTGATTATGTCAAATAATTTTTTTGTTGTTTTCTAATGAGGAATGAGCAAGAAAATTTAGTAAAAAAAAAATTTCCAAAAATGATATACATTTCTTATTTTTATTCAATATGAAAGTGAAATTTGTGTTTCATAATTTATTTTGCAAGCAATTACTTGACAGACTGTATATTATTTTATTTTAAATCAGACCAAAACAAATTAATCAAAGCATCCAGCATTTCATGTGACTGCGGTGTGTGCTTTATAAGTGCATAGTTTGCATTTCGTCCGCCTACATTTCCGTCCTTACGACTTTGTTAGCACACAAAAAGTAGTACAAAATATCTATCAGTACATGCAGCTGCAAAGCAGTACAGTTGGGGTTGTAACAGAAGTCATCTACGCGGAGGCGGATGCGGAGTCTTAACCGAAGCGGAGGTGGAAAAACAATTTGGAAATATTTGAAATTAAAGGTTTTATAAAAATTTTTGTTTTAAATAAACATAACGAGGCAACCTAGATTTTCAGCCTGACGAAGAAACTGTTTTTCAGAATTTATTATGCCACACGCTGTTAAAGATATTAATATAATTCTTTTAAGGATCTATATATACACTCTTGAAATACATGAACATTTTTTTTTTAATTAATTTAAGATAATATAAATGTAGTGACTTTCTTTTACAGCATAATTTAGAAATGAAATCAATTTAGTAATTTCATATTTAGTATTTAAGTAGGTAGGTTCTAACATTCGTTTAATTAAGTATCAATAATAATATTCTTTCTCATCAAATGGTAGGTACTAAGTATTATTAAACGAGCTAAAATTGTATGTTTATATATTTATATATTTGTATATTTATATATTTATTTATATATGGCTGAACTTTATTTCGAAAACGGCTGCAGCGATTTTGATAAAACTTCGGAATTTCGTGCATATGTGAACAAAATTAAGATTGGACTAGGTTTTTAAGTTTTTCAAGTTTCTAATAAGGGCGTGGCACATCCCTAAACTTCAATTTCTATAACTTGATAACTCGCAAACCATTTAAGGTATTGCAACAAAATTTGGTAGACGGATGCAGATCATCAATATTTTAAACGCTATCAAAAGTGGGCGGAATTGGAATAGTGGGCGTGGCATATTTCAATAATTGAAAACTTTGAGTCGATATTACTCGAAAACGGCACCGGCGATTTTCATAAAAATTTTAAAGTTAATACCGCTGAATGCAGTCATTATAACAAGTTATGCCATTATACTGGCAAAACTCGTTGAAAGGCGTGGCACAGCCCACAATATTTATAAACGTTATAATAAGAGAACTAACAACGCAATCGTTATGAAATTTAACATATTAAATATACTGGCTATGGGTATCTTGTCACCAAAAGTGGGCGCAACGAAACCTGTGGGCGTGGCACCTTCCATACAAGCGAAAACAGTTGAATGCTTCATTTATTGTTCTATGAGAGTAATATTTTTTAAATTTGGTATAGAGATGTCGGTTACTATAAGATTTGATACCAAATGGATTTCGATGGGATTACATCAGTGGGCGTGGCACCTCCCCTACATGGAAAAAATGTTACGTGTTATATTTAGTGTGGTATGGGACTAATTTTTTAAAATTTGGTGTAGAGATGTCGGTTACCATAAGCTTTGAAACTAAAAGGATTTTGACGGGATTGCATTAGTGGGCGTGGCACCTCCCATACAAGCAAAAAATGTTAAGTGTTATATTTAGTGTGCTATTGGAGTAATATTTTTTAAATTTGGTGTAGAGGTGTCGTTTACTATAAGCTTTGGAATTATATGAATTTTGATGGGATTTAATCAGTGGGCGTGGCACCTCCCATACAAACTTATAGCGTAAAATGCCATATTTAGCGTACTATACGAGTGATTCTTATAAACTTTGGTTTTAATATATTCAGTCTTATTCAACTTAGTTCGAGTTTTTCAACCTCTTTCAACTGCATCATTATTTTTCAACCTCTTTCAACTTTTCTTAACATTTTCCAAATTATTTCGACTTTTTCAACCTCATTCGACTTTTTTCGAGTTTTTCAACCTCATTCAACTTTTTTTGAGTTTTTCAACTTCTTTCAAATTTTCTCAATATTTTCCATATTTTTTCGAATTTTTCAACCTCATTCAACTTTTTTCGAGTTTTTCAACCTCTCTCAACTGTTTAAACATTTTTCAACCTCTTTCAACTTTTCTCAACATTTTCCATATTTTTTCGAATTTTTTTAACCTTATTCAACTTTTTTCGAGTTATTTAACCTCTTTCAACTGTTTCAACATTTTTCAACCTCTTTTCTTTTCAATTTTTTTCAACATTTTCAACATTTTTTCGAATTTTTCAACCTTATTCAACTTTTTCCGAATTATTCAAACTCTTTCAACTTTTTCAACATTTTTCAACCTTTTTTTAACACTTTTCATATTTATTCGAATTTTCCAACCTTATTCAACTTTTTTCAATACGTTCCATATTTTTTGGACTTTTTCAACCACATTCAACTTTTTTCGGCTTTTCAACCCATTCAACTTTTTCCGAGACATTCGACTTTTTTCGAGCTTTTCAATCTTCTTCAACTTTTTCAACACTTTAATATACTATCGAGTTTATCAAACTTTTTCACCTGCTTCAACCTCTCTCAAAATTTTTCAACATTTTTCATATATAATCAACTTCTTTCAAATTTTTTTTGATGTGCTATTCAATATTTTTTAAGTATTTCCAACTTCTCATTCAATTGCATTAATTTTTTTGACTTTTTCACCCTCAAAACGAAAAACCGAACGATTGTCGGTCTCCTGGTACTACCTATAAAAGGTGATAGACGGAGCACCTTTTCCGCACTGGCCCATTTAGAATATTTAAAAATAATAAATCTCCATAGAGCCGCGCTCCACCCTAATACTCAGTTAATCAAAAAATTTCCTGCACTCACAATAGAACCTGATTACAATGCACCTGTCAAACACAAAGCAGTACACCATGTTACAACACAAGGACAATTACCTTACTACAAACCTCGACGTCTAGACCTACAAAAAATTAAAATAGCTAAGCCTGATTACAATGCACCTGTCAAACACAAAACAGTACACCATGTTACAACACAAGGACAATTACCTTACAACAAACCTCGACGTCTAGACCTACAAAAAATTAAAATAGCTAAGCAAGAATTTGACTTCTTAGTTGAAGATGGCATCTGCAGACCGTCTAATACAATGACAGCATCTCCATTACACTAGGTTCCTAAGCGTGAAGCAAACGACTGGAGACCATGCGGAGATTACAGAAGACTAAACACAATAACTGTACCGGGCCGCTACCCATTACCACACATACACGATTTTTCAATAAATTTACACAACACTACCAATGGCCTCTGAAGACATACACAAAACAGCAATCACTACACCGTTCGGAATGTTCGAGTTCCTCCGAATGCCCTTCGGCTTGAGGAACTCAGCACAAACGTTCCAAAGATTCATAAACGATGTTCTAAGCCAGAGGTCGGCAAAAAACAATGTGTGTGATGTATTTCAGCTCAATTGATCTACGAAAATTCAAATTTTGCCGACTCCTTTTCTAAATGGACTACATTTACAACACTTAACACAAGTTTTCACACGTCTTTACAATTATGGACTCAATATCAAACCAAACAAATGCGTTTTCGGAGTTGATAACATAACATTCCTAAGTTACAACATTTCACAACACGGTATACAACCTTCTACAGAACGAATACAGTGCATACAAGACTACCCACAACCAACCACAGTCAAACACATGCAAAAATTCATCGGTATGACAAACTATTATCACAGATGCATTCCCAAAATCGCACACACATTAGGACCAATCTATCATATGGTAACCAACGCATCAAAAACCAAAAACAAACAATTACAATGGACAAAAGACACTCTAGATCAGCGGTGGGCACAAAAATATAACAAAAGAGGAAAACAACAACATCAAGCAACAACAAACGAAAGTTTTTTTACTTTCATTTCCAAAATTGCCATTAGCACAAAAAAAAACAAATTACACTACAAACAAAAACAATTGCTACATTCGTCAAGACACAATGCGGCGCCGTCATTTATACCTTTGTGTTTTGTTTTTGTTTTCATTTGAATTCAAGTCTGTGCCTCGATAGCGTTGAAATTCTGCGAATTTTGTGCCTCGATAGCGTTGAAATTCTGCGAATTTTTTTTTGCTTGGTTGTGCGTCGAATAACGGTTAGAGCAATGTGAGGAAATTGAGGCACTAAGTGCCCTTCACTGCTCTAGATGCAATACAAGATAGCTTCAATAAAAGATAGCTTAGCTAAGCAAACACTGCTTAATCATGTTAACAGTAAACCAAAACTATCAATTGCTGTAGATGCATCTAACACAGCAGTTGGTGGAGTCCTACAACAAGAACACAATAACAAATTAGAACCACTAACATTTTTTTCTAAAAAACTTTCACCCACAGAAACAAAATACAGCAGATACGATAGCGAATTGCTTGCCCTTTACTTAACTATTAAACATTTTAGACACCACTTAGAAGGCAACATATTCGCAGTATACACCGATCACAAGCCATTATTCAACGCACTTCACTCAAAAACAGAACGCAGTCCAAGACAAACACGTCATTTAGAACACATCGCACAGTTTACCAACACAATACTACACATTAAAGGTACAGAAAACACTGTTGCCGATGCTCTATCGAGATACAAGGTAGAAGAACTAAAAACACCAGACCTCAATCTAAAACAATTACATATCGAACAATCAAACGATACAGAACTAAGCGACATACTCAACAGAACCTTATACAAATTCGAACAAATCGATATTCCATTCCTTAACATAAAAATTTGGTGCGAACACTCAACAAACGATACACGTCCATACATACCACAAACACTACGTAAAAAAATATTTGAACAAATACAACATTTCTCACCCCGGAACTAGAGCTTCCAGACGACTAATTACACAACGATACTTCTGGCCTAACATGAATTCATAAATCAACAAATGGTCCCAGGAATGTGTTAACTGTCAACGAGCCAAAGTTCACAGACACTACCTCATAAAATACATATTCCACACGGTCGCTTCGAACATATCCACATCGATCTGGTCGGCCCATTATCAATATCAAATAGCTTTAGATATCTACTAACTGCCATAGACAGGAATACACGTTGGCCCGAAGTATAGCCAATAAAAGATACTGATACCAACACAATTGTTGGAACTTTCAACAGAGAATTCACTTCACGTTTTGAAGTTCCAATCGCAATCAGTTCTGATCGAGGACCTCAATTCACCTCTCACACATTTAAACAGTTCATAAAAACACTAGGAACTCACCACATCACAACTTCAGCATATCACCCACAAGCAAACGGAATAATTGAAAGATTCCACAGAAAACTTAAGGCCTCCTTAATAGCTTCTAATAATCAAAAAAACTGGTACTCGGAACTTCCTTTAATTCTATTAGGTCATAGATCAGCTGTTAAAGAAGACATTAAGACATCACCAGCTGAAATGGCTTTTGGTCAAACACTCAGACTACCACAACAACTAGCAGCTCAGAAAATAGAACCATTCAAACCATCAGAGACCTTGTTCAAGCTCAAAGAAAACATAAGCAACGCTCAATCAAACATTTCACACCATAACACAAAATACCAACAACACGTTTCACAAACATTAAAAGACTGTAAATTCGTTTTTGTACGAAACGATACAATACGACACTTATTACAACACCCATACGATGGACCATTCAGAGTCATCGAAAAATCACCAAAATTTTTGAAAATAATAAAAAACAATACTACAACTACAATCAACATAGACAGACTTAAACCAGCTTTTCTAAATACAGAAAATACGCAAAAACTCTCCCCTCCAAGTAAACCTACCAAAAAAAGTACACTTCAATCTTCTTAACAACACCGTTAAACTCTACAGGGAGGGGGAATAATGTAGTGACCCATATTTACACTCCTACATTTACACTTCTACATTTACACCACATAAAACACTTGTCCCAATTTACTTTGAAAATTTAATTATTTCTAGTTTTATAAAAATGTTTTAAATTCTTGTATTTTAAAAAGATGTTAAATAATTTTCATTATTCAGATTTCAAATTTTCAAAAAGTCAATTTAGTACAATCATTTGGTAGTAAAAAACGACGTTACCTGGAAAGTTTGCGGTAGTTTTGAAAATGAGTATTTTTATAGATTTTGATGTTCTCTTTCTGAATTTCAACTTTGCCTCCTCGGATTGTTGACGCTCGCGCCGCTATATTGGAAAAATGGCGCCCAAAAGCAGTTTTTTGACAATATCTCCTTTCTGACTCATTTTACGATGGAAACATTATATGGGCATTTCCATTCTGGCGTTACGTTCGTACGAAAAAATATTTAAAAAAAATACAAAATGGCACATTTTTAAAATTTTTTTTTATATTTGCATAGTAATTAAGTAGCAGTATATTAAGTAAGAAAATTGACAACAATCGACCATATGGATTTCAAGATATAAGTAAAAATGTGCACTGGCGTTACGTTACAAAAAACAGAAGTGAATTTTTGACTTGGATTACAAAATTGCAAAACTCTGCGAATTGGGTAAAGCTTTTAGTATAAAACCAAGTTGTCAAATTTAAAAACTTTTCTCGGTTTATTAGTTACTAGCCTTAGTATCTGACGTTACGCTACTTGGCGTTACGTTACTTAAATTTCCATTGAAAAATTTTTAGCAATAACTGTTTTAAAAAAATTATTTAGCGCAAATAAAACACCACATTTAGCTGTTATATATTACTACCAAGAGATCGGTATTTCGTTTGGAGGCTGAAAAAGTCGAAAAAATATGAAATATGTTGAAATCAGTTGAATAGTATGAATTAAATATTATTATGGTTAAATATATAGAAAAAATATCGAAAACTCTTAAAAAGTTGAAAGAGGTTGATAAATGATATGATAAATGTTAAAAAACCAAAAAATTTAAAATAAATAAAATATCATACAAGTAAATTACTGACAATCTGGCGTTACGTTACGCACTTTCGAAATTTATTATAAAATTAACTATTTGTTTAGTAACCGAGTTTTTTATTAAAATTAGTTCAATTTATTAACCTTTGTTAACATACAAAATTTCACGGACTTGCGATCGTCAGAGTAGAGATAATGAGAATAAATGGATTTTTTCTGGCGTTACGTTATCTTAGAATTTCATTGAAATCAAACCAAAATTTTACCATTAATTGATATTTGTTTGCTCTTTTGCATTTAATTTACGGTTAGTTGTCGTTCTAGCCAAGGTTTTGCGATAAGAAAGCAATTGCACAAATACTCTTAGAAATGTAAATTGTAATGAGAAGATGCTCTTAGAAATAAGAAAAATTAACGAAAACGTGAACTTGAACTTTATAGCCCGATATATAGCCATCGTAACTAAGGAAAGCTTTGAACTCTTTAATTTAATTAAATTTGAATATCTCTCTTAAATAATGCAAGTAAGAAAAAACTGTTGGTTAACTTTACATTTTTCGGACAGGGTAGACTTTTCTGTGGAAATGCCCATATTCAAAATAAAACTAAAGGAAATTTCCTACAATTTATGTTATAATCTTTTTTTTCGTAAAATCAACAGTTTTTGCGTACGAGCGCCGCAAAGTGTACTTCCGTTAAACATGATAATGACATTAGATATTTTTTTCTTGTTAAAAAAAATAATAAAGATTGAAAAATTAGTGATAAAAATTATATTTTAGAAGCATTCGTACACCAAAGCTATTAATTTTACGAAAAAAAAGATTATAACATAAATTGTAGGAAATTTCCTCTAGTTTTATTTTGTATATAGTATATGTTTTCATCTTAGAATGAGTCAGAAAGGAGATATTGTCAAAAAAAACTGCTTTTGGGCGCCATTTTTCCAATATGGCGGCGCGAGCGGCAACAATCCGAGGTGGCAAAGTTGAAATTCAGAAAGAGAACATAAAAATCTATAAAAATACTCATTTTCAAAACTACCGCAAAACTTTCCAGGTAACGTAGTTTTTTTCGCAGTATTCTCTCACGTTTTTACTTTGTTCTTTTTTCTTTGGTTGTGATCAGTGCTGCCACTTTGGATAAAGTTTTTGTAGCAAAATTGCGTAGCAAAATGGCGAGCAACGTAGCAAAAGCCAATAATTGGCTGAACTATCGTTTATTGAACAGTAAACTAAACATAAACTTTTTTATAAAACGAAAATATCACATTGAAATTCAGAATGGTGCAACAGTACATAACATAAATGTGATTAACAAATTACAATTCACATAAATAAGAATATATATAAAGCCCAATTTCCATGTGATCTTCTCTTATCTTATCAAATATAAAGGAGGACATCACATGCTATGAAGATAGCAAATGCATGCTCTCGCATTCTCCAAGCGCATTAGGTTCTGTTCGCATGCTTTTTCTTTCTTACTGTGAGGGTGGAAGTCACCTAGGTTTCGTTTCCACCCACATCTGCAAAAGCGGCGCGCCGAAACGCGCAAGATCGGAACACGCCTACTTATTTTATTTATTTTTATAAGCCATTTCTTCGTTTTTTATTTAACTGAAATTATTCCATGTCATTTATTTATTTTTCATCTTCTTCTTAATAAATTAAATATGTATTGAATTAGAATAATTAGTTAAAATAAGATTGAGACGGTACAACGCAGTGAAGCGTAGTTGTAATAGAAAAAATATTCTTAAGTCAAATTAATATATAAAAGTCAACCTGCGGTAGCCCTGCTCAACAGCTGTCACAGTGGAACTTAGCAAACAGCTGTTCAAGCTTTAATGTGAAAAAGCTACTTGGCAAAAGGAAAAGGTGACTTAGCCGAAAACATTATTTTAATAATTCATTCAACTGGAGACCACCGGCACCAGCGGACAAGCAGCTCAAGGACCAGCAGTAGTAAGACACACTAATAAATATTTTTCCCACTTAGGTTTGCTCACTCCAGTGCAAAGTCGGTAAACGTGGTACTCGAGTGCTAGTTGCAAAGCCTCAGCAGATTTGGTCGGTCGACACGTTGTACAGCCGCATATGAATACGAAGTCGTTAATACGTGGTGTTCATATGCAATTGTAAGACGCCGCCATTTCATAGTCAGGCCCCGCTGACCCGTCGAGTTGAAACATACGAATAGAAAGTCGTTAAAACGTGATATTCGTGTGCGGAAACAAGACGCCGCTGACCCGTCGAGTGGAACCATACGAATAGAAAGTCGTTAAAACGTGATATTCGTGTGCGGAAACAAGACGCCGCCATTTCATAGTCAGGCCCCGCTGACCCGTCGAGTTGAAACATACGAATAGAAAGTCGTTAAAACGTGATATTCGTGTGCGGAAACAAGACGCCGCTGACCCGTCGAGTTGAAACATACGAATAAAAAGTCGTTAAAACGTGATATTCGTGTGCGGAAACAAGACGCCGCCATTTCATAGTCAGGCCCCGCTGACCCGTCGAGTTGAAACATACGAATAAAAAGTCGTTAAAACGTGATATTCGTGTGCGGAAACAAGACGCCGCTGACCCGTCGAGTTGAACCATACGAATAAAAAGTCGTTAAAACGTGATATTCGTGTGCGGAAACAAGACGCCGCCATTTCATAGTCAGGCCCCGCTGACCCGTCGAGTTGAAACATACGAATAAAAAGTCGTTAAAACGTGATATTCGTGTGCGGAAACAAGACGCCGCTGACCCGTCAAGTTGAACCATACGAATAAAAAGTCGTTAAAACGTGATATTCGTATGCGGAAACAAGACGCCGCCATTTCATAGTCAGGCCCCGCTGACCCGTCGAGTTGAAACATACGAATAAAAAGTCGTTAAAACGTGAAATTCGTGTGCGGAAACGAGACGCCGCCACTCCAGGACAGAGGTGAGACGACTCACACCCAGCTACCTCAGCAGCACCAGAGAAGCCATATAGCGACCAAATGACCGCCGATTACTAAGTATTAAAATTTCGTATCATAGTTGTATTTCCTTTCCTCTATAATAAGCATAGTAATTCATATGTATATACAACGTTATCATCTAAAAGTGAATAAAGTGGATTGTAGAAAAATTAAAAATAAACAGGTTTCAATCAAACTCCCGTGCGTAAAAAACTCTATACCCGTTAGCCACCTGCGAATATAAATTTTTGTGTACGAACCCTGGACGCCGACGAGCCGAGACCCTGGCTGAAAGGTTCGTTACAATGGCGCCCGAGCAGGGACACTTTGGCTAACATAATGAAATAATGTGAACGCGGCCGGATGAGCTTTGATTTACAAATCCACTTTTTGACAATACTATACCTATACCTAGTTTCCTTTCTAAAAACTTTTATTTGAAAAATTTAAATAAATAATAACATTTCAAAGACCAGCAGTAGACCAGCAGTAAGACAGCAGTATACTCAGCACAGCAGCCAGCGGACGCCGAGGTAAAGAAAAAAAAAAAACATCAAAAAGTGCGTGAAAAAAAATTAGTGCTCAGAAAATAAAAGAGGCCCAAATTAGCTACCCTTAGGCCCAACCCTCTAGCGGGGAAAAAAAAAAAATATATATATAATAAATAAAATCAAAATACTCAAATTGAAGTGAAACAAAGACAAGACCAAAGAAAACAAATTCAGAAACTAAAAAAAAAATATATAAACAAGAAAAATGGTGAATGTGTCGTGGTGCCATAATTTGAAAAAGGAAGAATTGATCGCGTATAGTGAGGAATTCGGCATCGAAATAACGGGAACCGTTGACGATCTGAGGAAGAGGTTCAAAGTCTTTTTAACTGAAGACCAACATACACCGGAAGTTGAGCAGCGATTACTTGAGCTACAGACACGCCACAAGAGAGCATCATCACCATATCCAGCAGCCGGAAAACCCCAGGCGTACAGCATGAATGAGTCAGCGGATTCAGACAGTAAAGCCGAGCCTCAGACGAAAACCGGTTATAGCGGAGAGCAAGCTTTGTCAACATCCGAGGCAGTGCAACCATCTGCCGATCATGAAGGAACCACGGAAAATCAATTTTCTAAACTATTTATTCCACCAAGTACTGGGACCGGCCCCTACAACCCTATCATAATGGAGCAAGTTCGAAAGTGGTCCCTGAAGTACGACGGAGCCAAGGAGCCGCTGGCCTTTGTAGAAAGAGTAGAGGAACTGGCCGCAGCCTACGGAGTAGCCACCGCCCACCTTCCCCGGGCAATGCCAGAACTATTGAAGGATAAAGCGCTAGCATGGTACCGGAACAACCACCAACAAGAGACTTCGTGGACCAAATTCAAAAGGAATTTCTTGAAATTTTTCCTCCCCCCACGGTACTTCGAAACTTTGGATGATGAAATAAGGAAGCGCTGTCAACAACCACGAAAAAAATTCAAGGAATTTTTACTTTCATTACAAACCATGATGAGGCATGCGAATTTTACCGAGGAGCAGCGGTTGGAACGAATTTTCAGGAATTGTCGGCCGGAGTACCAATGGTATATTAAACGGAAAGATTTCTCGACGCTAGAGGAACTAATACAATTGGCAGAGGACTTGGAAGGAATACAACAACGAGAACCCGAACGACCAGCAGCAATTAGGAATCGCACCGAACAGCACCGGATGGTAGGCTCCACTCAAGGGGAAGAAATTATCAACGTTCGAACTGCTTGCCGACGCTGTGGCCGCGAGGGCCATTTCGCCGGGAGTTGCCAGAATCCTCAGCGTCTATTTTGTTGGTTCTGTGGCAGAATCGGGACACGCACTATATCTTGCTGTCGCCCACCGGGAAACGACGACGGAGGCCGCCCAGAACGAGGGGGGTGAGTACTCCAGAAGATCCCCCTCGACAAGCATAGAACAACTTCACTCCCAGCACCCTTGTAGTCGAATTTTTGCCAACGTCATCATTGGTAAAAAGAATGTAGCCGCTACCATCGACACAGGGGCAACCATAAGCTTCGTTCGGGAGGCGTTTGCGGAGGAATTGGGTCACCGGGCTGAAAGGTTACTCTATGGCGGTGAAGTAGCACTAGCGGATGGCTCAACCAGGCCATTAGATCACGCGTTGGAAACAGAATTAGAGTTTAGAGACCTAAATGTAAAATTCCTGTTCGTAATTATGCCGGACGCTACCGAAGACGTCGTACTAGGATTAGATTTCCTCACGCAGTGTGGAGCGACGCTAAATATCAGAGGCGAAATAATTACGATGGGAAAAGACACGCGGTACCGAACGGAAAGGGTCATGGTCAGCTCGATACACAACAACAGATCCGGTGCAAACCAACGTCAGCAACCACCCAGTCAACACCCGAATTGTCACTACCAGACAGAGCAAAGAGTTCAGCATCCTCAACAGCGTCACCAACAGAACCCACAGCAACGCCCATTGCCGCAGAGAAATCGGAAGAAACCGCACGTGAACCAACCGTACCCTCAACAAAGAAACCCAGCAAAGAGAAGCAGTATAGAGTCCAGACTAGTTAACCCAGCGACAGGTCCACTTCCAGTCATCACGGCAGAGCCACCACTAGTCATCCCGGCAGAGCCACCACGAGTCATCCCGGCAGAACCCCCACCAGTCATCACGGCAGAGCCACCACTAGTCATCCCGGCAGAGCCACCACGAGTCATCCCGGCAGAACCCCCACCAGTCATCACGGCAGAGCCCACACTTGAGTCATCGGCAGAGCCCACATCTACAGTACCGGCAGAGCCACCACTAGTCATCCCGGCAGAACCCCCACCAGTCATCACGGCAGAGCCCACACTTGAATCATCGGCAGAGCCCACATCTACAGTACCATCAGAGCCCACAACAGAGCCTACTGCAGAGCAGAAATCTTACTCAGAAGAGGTAATACATCAATTTTTAAGCAAAGAACTTCCAAAATTTGATAGGTTACAAGGTGTCACTCATATCACCAAACATGCAATTATCATGGCGGACGACCGACCCATCAAGCAACGATATATCCCGCGGAATCCTGCAATGCAGGCAATCATCGACGAGGAAATCGAGAAATTATTAACCAAAGGGTGCATAGAGCCATCTCGCAGTCCATACAGCGCACCGATTGTATTAGTGCGCAAAAAGACGGGTGCCTGGCGACTCTGCATAGATTATCGCCAACTTAACGCTAGATCAGTGCCGGATGCATATCCTCTTCCTAGAATCACGCACATTTTGGACCGATTGCGGAACGCAAAATTTATCAGTAGTCTGGACTTGAAAGATGGATATTGGCAAATACCAATGGAGGCCAGTAGCAAACAATTTACGGCTTTTACAGTACCTGCCCGAGGCCTTTACCAGTGGAAGGTAATGCCATTCGGACTCCATTCAGCACCGGCAACATTTCAGCGGGCCCTAGATCGGGTTATCGGAGCAGAAATGGAGCCGTATGCTTTTGCCTATCTAGACGATGTAGTCGTTACGGGCTCCACCCTGCATGAGCACATGCGAAACCTACAAGAAGTGTTCCGACGTCTAAGAGCAGCCAATCTTAGGATCAATCCGGAGAAGTGCGAGTTCTTCAGGACCAAGATAAAATATTTGGGGCACGTCGTCGGCAGCGAAGGCATTCAAACCGATCCAGAAAAGGTTGCAGCTATTAAGGACTTGGCAGCACCAGAAAACATCAGGGGAGTGCGTAGGTTTTTAGGCGTCGCATCATGGTATAGGCGATTTGTGCCAGATTTCGCAGCGATAGTGCAACCATTGACGGCCCTGTTGAAAAAGGGTAAGCACTGGAAATGGGGCGATGACCAGCAGCGGGCATTTGAAACGATGAAGGAAAAACTAACAATGGCGCCTATACTGACCTGTCCAGACTTTAACCAGACATTCACTCTACAGACCGACGCCAGTGATTTTGGCCTAGGCGGAGTACTAACACAAGTCGTGAAAGGGGAAGAGCGTGTGATCGCTTACGCTAGCCGGAGCCTAAATAACGCTGAGAAAAATTACTCGCCAACAGAAAAGGAATGCCTGGCTATTGTATGGGGAATCAGGAAGATGCGCCCTTACCTGGAAGGATACCAATTCATAGTCGTCACGGATCATCTTTCGCTTAAATGGTTGAATTCAATCGAGAGCCCTACTGGACGAATAGCCCGATGGGCCCTGGAACTCCAGCAGTATCAATTCACGATTCAATATAGGAAGGGAAAGAACAACGTTGTAGCTGACGCACTGTCTAGACAACCGAGGGAGACTATCCAAATGGCGACGACGAGTACCACAACCAACGAAATCTGCAAATGGTTGGAGAAAAAAAAGGCAGAGGTCCGTAATGAACCCGGAAAATATCCAGATTTCTCTGAAGTAGCGGGACACCTGTACCGCCATCTGCCAGGCCATCCAGGCGACGAAGATTGTGCGCAATGGAAGCTTTGCGTAGCAACACCTCTCCGAAAACGTGTGATGGAAGAAAATCACGATAGCTCGAGCGCTGGCCATCTTGGAATCCGGAAAACCATCGCCCGCGTAGCCAACCGATATTACTGGCCGGGCATGTTTCGGGATATAAGTCGCTACGTGCGAAGCTGTGACTCTTGCCAGCGATATAAAGCGAGTCAGCAAACACCAGCGGGCGAGATGTTGACAACAATTCCGGATGAGCCATGGTCAACTGTATGTGCAGACTTTGTCGGGCCGTTGCCCCGATCCAAGCACGGTAACACTATGTTGCTCGTTTTTTTCGACAGGTTTTCGAAATGGACGGAATTGATACCACTCAGGAGAGCGACTGCGGAAGGAGTAGTAAAAGCGTTCCGAGAGAGGATACTGGCGAGGTACGGAGCTCCAAAGATTTTCGTTACGGACAACGGAACCCCGTTCAAGAACAGGATCGTAAAAAAATATATGGATGAGATTGGAGTGCAGCAGCGGTTTACTGCACCCTACACGCCTCAGGAAAACCCAACGGAGCGAGTTAACCGGACAGTCAAAACTATGATGGCGCAACTGGTCGACAAGGACCACAGGATCTGGGACGACAACCTCCCAGAAATTTCACTAGCCATCAACACTAGCTCATCAGAATCGACCGGCTACACTCCAGCATTTCTGACGCAAGGACGGGAGCCCCGATTGCCAAAAGCCCTCTATGACGAGGTCACACAAGGTACTGGTATAGCATGCCAGGAACCGGAATCAAGAGCAGCACAACTCCGAGAAATCTTCGAGATCGTTAAACACAATTTAGCCAAAGCGTCGCAGAACCAAGCAAGGCACTACAATCTTAGGAGACGACAATGGAAACCCAAAGTCGGAGACCTGGTGTTAGTGAAACAGCACCCGCTGTCCAAAGCCATCGACAGCTTCGCAGCCAAACTCGCACCGAAATACGAGGGCCCTTATACGGTTGCAAGTTTCATCTCCCCTGTAATTTGCAATCTTAAAGGAGTCGGGGACAGAATTATCCGCACCGCTCTGTAACGAACAGGTCAGTGTGAACGCGGCACGCAAAACGAATTGCTCGGCTTAGCTCGCCGGAAAATGGCGGTTCGTTGCGTTCACTACTCGTTATAATATTTTTGAGTTTAAGTGCCATTATTCAAAAAAAAAAAAAGGAGTCGATATAGAGATCGAAAAGAGGAAGACAATTTTTGAAATAAAAGAAGCTGAATATAAAGATGACACTATCTCCTGAGCATGGCACATATTTCCTTTCTTCTGAACAAGTTCTACACGGTGCTTCCAGTTTGCACCAAGGCGGCCCACCCATTGACCTTTCCGTCAACCTAATGCAATTCTCTGCCTGATAGTTCTTAAATATGCCCCTGACCGTACCACAGTGTTCCTGCTGCAACAACCTTAACTTACATAAACACAATCTAATCCATGTTAATTAAAAAGACAAACACAATTTAACATTCAACATAAACATGTAATTTTATTTGGATATTTTTAATATAACATAAAGCAAACTTAAATTTCTTCTTTTTTTTTATTTTTGGTTTTTTTTTTTTAATTAATCTTTATTTACTTTGTAATCGCTAATTTATTATTATTTGAGCTTAGAATAACATTTAAACTGTACTTTAATTATTTCTAATCATAACATTTCTGTAAATTTAAATTTAATAACTTAAATTTAAATTACAGTAGTTTTTTTTTAATTATTAGCTTTTGCTTTGCTTAAGGCATGTATATTTAAATTTAACGATAGCTTAAATTTAAATTACTCTGCTTAATGCAAACTCATATTTTAATTTTTACTTCGCTTCAAAGTTTGAAATTTATTTAATTATTTATTTTTGAAAACTTTTATTATTATTTTTTTTTTTTTTTGTTGATATCAATTTGCAAATTATCAACGTATAAATCTTGGCTGCAGCTCGGAACAACTTTATTCAAACTTTAAAGAAAACTTAAACTGAGTTACAAAAAACATACAAACACTACAAAATTAACAAAACTACATATTTATATGGTAAATTTAAAGTAAACTTTGGTTTTAAGTTAAGTATTTTAGGTTAGGTTATTGGGTAAGTATATAGGTAAGTAATAGTAATACCATCATTTTTACATTTTTTCTTTCTTCTTTCTCTTTCTAGGTTTCTCTTTTATTTTGTTCTTTTTCTCTTTTTTTATTTATTATTTAGTTTTTACCTATCACTATTCTCCCTTAGTATTAAGATTTATTTATATATGATTATTTTTCGTTTTAAACTCCTATAGGGTATGGCGCCAAAGTCCCTACAGGGTATTTCCACAAGGGAACGTATTTTTACGTCAGAATTTTGATTTTGTTGTTTTTTTTTTTTAAAATTTGGAAAAAAAAAAGTAGTTAGACAGACACAGTCCAAAGACACAAATATATAAATAAACCTTATTATGAACAAGTAAAGAAATATTATTAAAATAAGTTTAACTTAGTTTAAAGTTTCTTAATTTTTACTTTTATCTAAACAATTCTCAAAAATTTCACTTATTTTATTACTTTTTAAACAACAAATTTCAAGGGATAACTATTCCCTTTTTTTTATAAAAACTTTCTTTTTTTTTTTGGATTTTTACTTATTTTTCAGCATAAACAATCTCATTCATACTTGCTTTGATGATGGTGTTGAAAAAGTTGAATCTGGATCGCTGTTGCCAATAGGGATCGATGCACTGGAACGACTAGATGGACGACTTCGTTTTGTAGAACGCTGACTTGGTGTTCCGGTTTTTTTTGTTGTTTCTTTTTTCTTTTAATTATGAAGATTTTAGTTCTAACAATTTGTATTTAAAGTTTCTTTTGTACTGTAGTGTCGTGTGTATTTTTAAAAAGTCTTTTAGTTGTATTTTTAGGAAATTTTGTATTTTAGGTTATTTTAGGATGTGAATATTTTGTTGAAATTTTAGTTGTATTTTTAGAAAATTTTGTATTTTAGGCCATTTTAACATGTGAATATTTTGTTGAAATTTCAGTTGTATTCAATTTCATTGGATATTCAACTTTTCTCTTGCGGATCCCGGAGGTGCTCCGCTGGCTTCGTTGCAGATTCGTGTCTGCAATGTTGGATCCCGCAGCAAGATGAATAGTTGGGATTGCGCTTCAATCCAAAATTATTGTTTTATTTTTCTATATTTTAAATTATATTTTCTTTATTTGGTGGCAATTTTTTTTATTCTTTTTCAGTTTTTGATTCCTTTGATTTCTCTGTTTCTGTGATCCCTCGATGTCCACACAAGATGACGGCCAGAATCCAACAAAACGGAAGAAGACCAAAAACGTCGATGCCGGAACTCAAGCCATCCCTGTTTTCCTTTTTTTTTTTTTTTCGCAGTTGGCTCCCCTTGTGATATGTTCAATGGTCTTCTGAACGTCTCCTTGGGGTGCGTTCACACGGACAAAGTGTTATTACTCTTGTTTAGATCATTATTTTGTTGGCATTCTGTTCGTGTCCGCCACAAAGCCAGCCATTCGGTATTTGCGTTGCAAGGTCCGGATGGTTGGGAACAACCGAAGGCCGGACACGATTGAACGTAGATCCGCTACTGTTGAAGAAACTATTCTCAGTAATAAATTGCGAAACGACTGTTGCGGCAGAAATGGAAGATCCCATAGCCTCCAAAAAAGGTGTTTGTAGCAAGCTTCAAATGCGATGTGTGCTTTGTTGTATATCAAAAAAAAAGTTTTCTGTATGTATGTCCTTGTCACCCAGACAACTGAATGAAAGAACGATATTTGCGTGCGATATTTGAACGCACAATGGTGCTATACGATGCAGGACACTGCTTAATCGAACATTTGCCATTGTAGGCCAAATCGTTCTTTCGTTCTGATTTTGATTCTTTCGACCATTTCCAGGTACCATTTCTTCATAAACCATTCAAAATGCAGACGCCATTTTGGACGGTGGTCGTATTTTCTACAGTCAATGCCAGCCTCGTTCATGTCTTCCACGTGGCGCATCCAGAACGCTTGCCACTGGATCTGATACATCGGGTGAGCTTCGACGTAACGATCGTAAAATGCACACATCATTTTCAGGTCTTTCACCTTCTTATTTATTTCTTCTTTGCATGCCTGCCAATCGTCTTGTTTGACGCCTCTACGCGGCCATCTGGGTTGAGGTGCCACCATGCTCAGATCAGCATGTTTTACATACGAAGTATGTTGATAGCGGTTTTCGTAAAGTCTTGGTGTTACGCAACTCATCTTCGTCGAGCTTACAAATGTAACCTAAGTATGGAATGTTATGTAGCTTACTTAACTTAAACATTTTTCTTAAAATATATTTTGTTTATACAATGCAAAGCCACCATAAAACTCAATTCCTACAATGATGCTACAAATTTCACATGTGAACAAAATGTACTGGTGTTCACATGTGATTATTTCTATCGTTACACTTGTTAAATTCTTACTGTAGTCACGCATAGCAAAATGAGTAATTTCTTAATGGTTCATGTCCACTTTTAAAGTAAATCCGATGCAAAACTTGAGATCGGGTTGACAGTCATCAGTACAAATCAGATTCTCAAACTATTAAACTTGTTCGCAAGGTACAACTGATTGATCCTTTGTAAACGGCGAACTAAAATTGGTCAAAGTTGGTAATATCTGGCAACATTACTATTCAACCAAATTGTGTTCAGAAGGCAATTGGTGATGTTTACATAGACACTTTTATCATCAACTCCCTTTGTTCAGATGCTACGGCTAACATTGGTTCCTATTGCTTTAAGTGTTGAGCATGTATGACGCCTATACGCTTACCAGTCATGTCTTCCACTTCATACATACTTTTCCCTATTCTGCCAATTACGCGACATTTTAGCCAGGGACGACACAGCTTAGAATTGATTCCTTTACTGAAATCACTTTGAATAAAATTTTTGCGAAAAACTTCTTGCCCTGGTTTATATGCAATTTCTCTGCTACGCTTGTTATATGTTTTCACGTTTTTTTCGTAAGCTCTGTGCAGCTGTTTTTGCACTTTGTTTCTGATAAGCTCTAACTTTTCTGATTTTGTGAGGATATTCGCTTCTATATCTTCTAAGATATTTAGTTTTCTGGCAATTTTATAGGCGCTTGCGTGTGTGATCATGTTGCTGCCAAACAATGCAAAATATGGTGTCATGCCTATGGAAGCATGTACAGACGACCTAAGTGCGCATTCAATATTTGATAAATTCTGATCCCAAGTCGACTGGTCACTGTCTAAAAATGTTCTAATAGACGTCAATATAGATTGGTTTACCCGTTCGCTTGCGTTTGCTTGGGGAGCGTGAAAAGCTGACTTCATGTGATTAACACCGAATGTGTCCATGAGTTCTTTAAATTCCTTCCCTATAAACTGTGGCCCATTATCGGAGTGGATAGTTTCTGGTACGCCGAACTTATGGAACACTTCGGTCATTAGAAATTTAACAACGGCTTTCGCTGAAGCTTTTGCTAAGGCTTTCAACAAGACGAACTTTGTCTGATGGTCTAAGACGATGAATATGAAAGAGTTGCCACTTTTTGAGCGTGTATAAGGTCCAAGAAAATCTATATAGAGCTTCTGAAATGGTCTTACGGTTAAAACTTCATTACCCATAGGTGGACGGAGTATCTTATTGACCGGTTTGCATTCTTTGCAAACTTCACAATTTCTGACATAATCGCGCACTTCTGTGCACATACCAGGCCAATAAAAATACTCACGAATCCTACCCAAAGTTTTTGCTATCCCCCCATGTATCGCAACTCTTGATGTATGCGCATATTTCACTATATTATTAGTCAGCTCAGATGGTATCCATAATTTCCACGAGTGATCCTCGTTTAATGGGTCACCATCGTAAAAATTTGTTCGTTTATAAACGTATCCATCAAGAATTTTGATATCTGGAAGTCTTTCTTCATTCTCTATGACCGCTTGAATTAAACTTTTATACTTTTCGCTTTTAAACGCGTCTGAATTCAGATCTATTATTGCTACGTGACTATCCAAGACCAACTCTTCCATATCGAACCTTGAAAGCATATCGGGCACTATATTTTTGGAACCTTTACGGTGCTCGATGTCGAACGCATAACCTCGGAGTTTTAAGCTCCATCTAGCCAGTCTGCCACTTAAGTCCTTCTGCTTCATAAGCCATTTTAAACTTGAGTGATCCGTGATCACCGTGAAGGGCATCAGTTCAATGTATGGTCTGAATTTGGCTATCGCGGCTACAACTGCCAAGCATTCTTTTTCAGTTACTGAGTAGTTTTTTTGAGCTGGATTCAGCTTTTGAGAGAAATACTCAATTGGGTGCTCTTCTCCAATAGCATCCTCCTGAAAAAGAACCGCTCCTATGCCTACATCAGACGCATCGCATTGAACAAAAAAGTGTTTATCAAAATTTGGGCTTACTAAAACAGGACTAGAAATTAAGGCTTGTTTAAGTTTTTCGAAGGCACTTTGAGCCTCAGGAGTAAATTGAAATTTTGGGGTTTTCTTCAGAGTATCTGTTATTGGCGCACTTAGAGTGGCATAGTTCGATATGAACCTGCGGTACCAGCCAGCAGTACCTAGGAATTGCCTTACTTGCTTCACATTTTTAGGTGTAGTTATTCGAACTATGGCCTCAATTTTACTGGGATCGGTTCTAAGTTTGCCGCCTCCAACAAGATAGCCTAAATATTTCAACTCGGTGAAACAGAATTTAGACTTTTGCATATTTATAGTTAGGCCTGCAGCTGTGAGCTTTTTACCTACGGTCTTTAAAATTTCGCAGTGAGTTTTGAAATCAGGAGACACTATCAGCAAATCGTCTAAGTAGACTAAGACCCGATCCTTCAGTTCAGACGGTATAATTTTGTCCATAAGTCGACACAAACGTTGTGCAGCGTTACATAGGCCAAAAGGCATTACCGTAAATTGGTAATGTGGCCGTCCCTGCACGGTAAATGCGGTTTTTTGTCGACTGGACTCTTCTAATGGAATTTGCCAGAAGGCATCTTTTAGATCCACCGCCGAAATGAAGATCGTGTCACCCAGCCTACTTAGGAGACCATCAATATTAGGCAATGGATATGCGTCTTTTACCGTAACCTGATTAAGCTCTCGCGCGTCTAAACAAAGTCTATTTTTCCCTGGCTTCATAACAAGAGTCGTTCTGTTATTCCAGCTGGCTTGATTTGCTGGCTCTATTACTTTAAGACTGAGCATCCTGTCCAGTTCTTCGTAAGTTAATTTTTGAACTGCAGGTGAAATGGGATAATATCTCATTTTTTTTGGTGGCGCGTCGCCAGTATCGATTTTGTGCTCCTCTAATGCTGTTTTCCCTAGACCACACTTTGTGTAACATCTGAATTCGCTTTTGGCTAGTTCTAGTTGTTGCTTTTGTTCTTTTGTCAGTACGTGCATTTTTGGAGTGTCAATATCAACTTCTGTGGGTTCGGCCTTTAGACTGTTTACCATGAAGGGAATAATATTAAACTTTTGCCAAAAGTCGAAACCCAAATAAAGGCTCTGTGAAAGAGATGGCACTAAGTACAATGTTATGTCTTCAGTTTTTTTTCTGACAAGTAATTTTTGTTTTTATTTTGCCTATGATCTGCTGTCCTTTGCCATCAGCTGTTTTAATGATGGACTTGTAGTCCAATATTTTTAGTTTTAATTTTTCGGCAAGTTCAAGGCAGTTCTTTCCTAGGCAGCTTACACTTGCACCACTATCCATCAGGCCCTTCATTTCGAAATTGTTAATTAACACGTCCATATATGGTCTTACGTCTAATGTATTTGGGATACATGAAGAAGCTATAATCTTACGCTCAACTTTCCTATTGCCATATCTTGTTCTTGTAGCCAGGATCTTTTTACTGGTTACCCTATTATTCTGCTCAAAAATTTGCTTTCTTTTTTGTTCATAGTTTTCTAACCTAATATGATATGGAATAATTTCTCTTAATTTAAACTTATCGTCTACCAAATTTACCTTCTTGTTTTTATTCTCTAGTATGCTCGTTTTACTATTTTCTATATATCTACTATCGAAATTATGATTTAATTTTGCTGGTCTTGCTGCGTCTGACATGAAACTCCAGCTCGTCTCATGTTCTTTTGCCCGTTTCCCTGACATCGACTACAGTTAGGGGTAATCACATTTTCCGCACCGCATTTATAACAAAAGATGTTTCTCTGAGTGGAGGTACATTCGAAAAAGCCATGTCCCACCAAGTGACAATTCCAACAGACTAGCTGTGGTTTAGGTCTAGATGCCGCTGGTGGAACATTTATTGCCTCGACCTCAAAATAGTCCTGTTGCGGATCTTCGAATTCCAATTCGTGTACTTTTCTAAGCGGTGTACTGCGGAAGTGGTCGCGCTCTTTTTGACGCTTAGCTATATTTCTTTCCGCCCGCTTACACTCTTCTAACAACCTATCAATTGAACTAATTGTTATAGGAAACACGAGTTGGGATACTCCTTCCTTTAAATTGTCCTTGACAATCCTTACGAGCTCAAATTCAGGGATCTGTTCGCGCATTTGATTCTTTAGAGCAACGATCGCCTTACAAAAATCTTCGGCTGACTCGTTGTATGACTGACGTCTCTCCATTATTTTTCGTTGAATCTCATAATCGCTCTCGAATCTCCTGAACTTGCGCTGCATGGTTGCACTCAATGACTCCCATTGTATGCACGAATTTTGCCTCCTGTATCCCCAAAACCATTCAGAAGCTTCACCTGAGAGCAATTGATGAAAATTTCTGATTAACTCATCCCATGGACAATTAAAATCCTGACGGAGCACCTCAACCTTAAACAGAAAGTCTTCAACCGTATTTGATTGTAAAGACCCATCAAATTTTATGCCCCATTTGCTTAATTCAAGATATCTCTGCTGGGGCAGATGACTATAATGGGCATAAAAATTTGTTGGATTTTGCTGTTGGACTAACTGCGGATTTGGAAAGTTCGGTTGATGATGAAAATATTGGGTATGAGGTTGTTGTTGGAGATATGGGCGCTGCTCTGGAACTGGGATCGTGTTTTGACGTGACTGGGTTTCTGGTTCTGTATGTGGTTGTTGTTGATGCAGATTATTTGTCACAGGGTCAGTATTCATTGGGCCAATGTTTTGGTTATTCGCGCCCGCTCGATCAAAGAATGAATTCAATGATGGCGAAGTAACATTACCCATGTGACGCTCTCTTTCGGCTTGCATTGACTCGGCAACAATTCGTGGCACGAGCCGAAGAATGCAAGCTTCTACTTCTTGCATCATACTAGCCTGCGCCAAACCTGAACTCGCACTAACATATTCCCGCAAAGTTAGGCCCTGCTCATTTATGACAGTACTAGGGGTCAACATTAGAGGAGCACGTTGTGTATTAGAGATATGCCTATTTGACTGCCCAAATTCTTCTCGGGTACTTTGTGCAGTTATGCTGCTGTAAGGTGGTGACGTAACCGTATTTGTGTTGCCTGCATTTACCCCACCATTAACTCCTATCGAATTTATGTTAGCGGTGGTAACGGGATTGTTTTGCTGCACTGACATGATTGGTGCAGAAGTAGTGACAGTCGTGTTTGTGGTTGTGGAAGACATTTGAGTTGGTGTATTATTATGGGCTCTACCCCGAAGTGGTCTATCTCTAGAAGTATGGACAGAAAGACCTCTGCCTCTTGGTGGTCTAATCGCTAATGATCTGCCTCTGTTGCCCGATCTCAGGTTCATAAGACCTGTTATTACAGCCGACTCAGCTTATTGAATTAGGCGGCACAAAGCAAATTTAACTAAATGTAACTGTACCAAAAAAAAATATTTAATAGTTTGTACAATTTATATAATCTTAACTAAACCAATAATGACTAATTAATGTTATTCACAAAAGTTTACTTATGAAAGAGAACTAGCAAATACGTTTCGACTAAAACACAAAACAAAATGTAATAGATTTTATGATAAATAACGAAATTGTAGTGAGTTAAGGTGTTATTTGCAGCATTTAAGGAACATGTGGTCAGCGCGAACCTATTCAAAAAAAAAAAAAAAATTTGTATTTATACAAACATGTTCTTATCTTTTTCTAATGTTACTTAGAAAACAAAGATTTGATTTTATTTATAAAATGAAGAGTCGCAGTAAAAATAAACTTTTATGTTAGAAAAAGTTAATCTACCGCTCTTCATTACGCTCATAAGATTTATGGAAAAGTATCGTAGCAAAGAAAACAGAAAAAGAAGAAGTAAAGACAGAGTGAAATCAGGCTTAGATAACATCCAATCTGCCGGTAGTCGCAAAAGTATTTATGCTGTCAGCAAACTACTTGACTTACTCACCGACAAAATTGAAATGTCACCACCAACATTTCGAGAAAGTGTAAGAGAAATGAAAAGAAAAGGATAGAAAGAGCAGAGTCCAGGATTAGATATGAAACTCGACTGCGGGTCGCAAATGAGTTCTGGTTTGGTAACACTGGACCATGACTTACCCACAATCGTGTTCCCCCCCTCACCCTTCATCACGATTTCTTTCGGTTGCATCAGGATTCTCCACCATCGGTTACCGTCGCTACGCAGGCATAGCCAGTGGCTTTCCGGGACATACGGCAACCTTAGGTTTTGAACACTGATGCGAGCGAAAGATATACATTGTTCACACGCACCGACCCAAGCAAGGGCGCATCACTTTTTTTTCAAATTCTTGTGAAATGCGACATACTGCAGAGTAGCAGTCAGATACTTATACGTTGGTATAGTGAGTCCACGCTCAAGCTCACTATCGTGTGAATGGGTCCCTATACGTCTATATTGAAATGTCAAAACTCTTAAACTAATACCTAATAATGCCTAATAATACCATGGTGCAACATTATAAGTTGAGCAATAATTACGCTTCTCTCATATCTTTTGTATATTGGCCAAGGACAGTTTAACATCTATTCGAAATAATAGTGTTCTTGTTTTTGACACATCGTTTTGATTGTTGGGTCCTTTCAGCAACTACAACTTTTTTTTTTAAACCGCTTTAAGCAGTTTTCCTTTTTAGTGAGAGGTATTTGTATTAAGGGTTACAAAATTACGCTAAACAGTGCAGCGGGTCTCAGACAGCGATAAGTCTTTTCTTTGTCATTCAATAACAATAACAGGGTCTAAATTTCTCAGAAATAAAGTAGTTTGCTGCGCATTGTTCAGGCAATTTTGATAACTGTTTGCTTAAGTGCTGCAATTCATCAAAGCGCCTAACTTTGATGAACGAGCAATCGAATTATTCTGAATGTCAAAGTCAACGCAAATAGGCAATTTACTCTCACGCTCGCTACTGCTACACCATGTATTAAACCAAATGTTTATAAAAAAAAACTTATGAATATTTTTAAGTTTTTAACTTCACTAAACTTAAAAAAAATTAAATACGGGAAATCTATGACTAATGGTTTCAGACTACATTCTAATGAGCTATATATATTTATATACACACACATATATATATATTTTTGTTTCGACATTTCAGCGCCTACGCACGCGCGTGAACAACATAAAAAAAACATAGAAAAGATAGAGATAGTGGAAGATAAATGCAAGGCATTTTTCATTTGCCTGCATGTTGGGCGCCAATTTATAACGAACAGGTCAGTGTGAACGCGGCACGCAAAACGAATTGCTCGGCTTAGCTCGCCGGAAAATGGCGGTTCGTTGCGTTCACTACTCGTTATAATATTTTTGAGTTTACGTGCCATTATTCAAAAAAAAAAAAGGAGTCGATATAGAGATCGAAAAGAGGAAGACAATTTTTGAAATAAAAGAAGCTGAATATAAAGATGACACTATCTCCTGAGCATGGCACATATTTCCTTTCTTCTGAACAAGTTCTACACGGTGCTTCCAGTTTGCACCAAGGCGGCCCACCCATTGACCTTTCCGTCAACCTAATGCACATTCTCTGCCTGATAGTTCTTAAATATGCCCCTGACCGTACCACAGTGTTCCTGCTGCAACAACCTTAACTTACATAAACACAATCTAATCCATGTTAATTAAAAAGACAAACACAATTTAACATTCAACATAAACATGTAATTTTATTTGGATATTTTTAATATAACATAAAGCAAACTTAAATTTCTTCTTTTTTTTTATTTTTGGTTTTTTTTTTTTAATTAATCTTTATTTACTTTGTAATCGCTAATTTATTATTATTTGAGCTTAGAATAACATTTAAACTGTACTTTAATTATTTCTAATCATAACATTTCTGTAAATTTAAATTTAATAACTTAAATTTAAATTACAGTAGTTTTTTTTTAATTATTAGCTTTTGCTTTGCTTAAGGCATGTATATTTAAATTTAACGATAGCTTAAATTTAAATTACTCTGCTTAATGCAAACTCATATTTTAATTTTTACTTCGCTTCAAAGTTTGAAATTTATTTAATTATTTATTTTTGAAAACTTTTATTATTATTTTTTTTTTTTTTGTTGATATCAATTTGCAAATTATCAACGTATAAATCTTGGCTGCAGCTCGGAACAACTTTATTCAAACTTTAAAGAAAACTTAAACTGAGTTACAAAAAACATACAAACACTACAAAATTAACAAAACTACATATTTATATGGTAAATTTAAAGTAAACTTTGGTTTTAAGTTAAGTATTTTAGGTTAGGTTATTGGGTAAGTATATAGGTAAGTAATAGTAATACCATCATTTTTACATTTTTTCTTTCTTCTTTCTCTTTCTAGGTTTCTCTTTTATTTTGTTCTTTTTCTCTTTTTTTATTTATTATTTAGTTTTTACCTATCACTATTCTCCCTTAGTATTAAGATTTATTTATATATGATTATTTTTCGTTTTAAACTCCTATAGGGTATGGCGCCAAAGTCCCTACAGGGTATTTCCACAAGGGAACGTATTTTTACGTCAGAATTTTGATTTTGTTGTTTTTTTTTTTTAAAATTTGGAAAAAAAAAGTAGTTAGACAGACACAGTCCAAAGACACAAATATATAAATAAACCTTATTATGAACAAGTAAAGAAATATTATTAAAATAAGTTTAACTTAGTTTAAAGTTTCTTAATTTTTACTTTTATCTAAACAATTCTCAAAAATTTCACTTATTTTATTACTTTTTAAACAACAAATTTCAAGGGATAACTATTCCCTTTTTTTTATAAAAACTTTCTTTTTTTTTTGGATTTTTACTTATTTTTCAGCATAAACAATCTCATTCATACTTGCTTTGATGATGGTGTTGAAAAAGTTGAATCTGGATCGCTGTTGCCAATAGGGATCGATGCACTGGAACGACTAGATGGACGACTTCGTTTTGTAGAACGCTGACTTGGTGTTCCGGTTTTTTTGTTGTTTCTTTTTTCTTTTAATTATGAAGATTTTAGTTCTAACAATTTGTATTTAAAGTTTCTTTTGTACTGTAGTGTCGTGTGTATTTTTAAAAAGTCTTTTAGTTGTATTTTTAGGAAATTTTGTATTTTAGGTTATTTTAGGATGTGAATATTTTGTTGAAATTTTAGTTGTATTTTTAGAAAATTTTGTATTTTAGGCCATTTTAACATGTGAATATTTTGTTGAAATTTCAGTTGTATTCAATTTCATTGGATATTCAACTTTTCTCTTGCGGATCCCGGAGGTGCTCCGCTGGCTTCGTTGCAGATTCGTGTCTGCAATGTTGGATCCCGCAGCAAGATGAATAGTTGGGATTGCGCTTCAATCCAAAATTATTGTTTTATTTTTCTATATTTTAAATTATATTTTCTTTATTTGGTGGCAATTTTTTTTATTCTTTTTCAGTTTTTGATTCCTTTGATTTCTCTGTTTCTGTGATCCCTCGATGTCCACACAAGATGACGGCCAGAATCCAACAAAACGGAAGAAGACCAAAAACGTCGATGCCGGAACTCAAGCCATCCCTGTTTTCCTTTTTTTTTTTTTTTTCGCAGTTGGCTCCCCTTGTGATATGTTCAATGGTCTTCTGAACGTCTCCTTGGGGTGCGTTCACACGGACAAAGTGTTATTACTCTTGTTTAGATCATTATTTTGTTGGCATTCTGTTCGTGTCCGCCACAGCTCACCTGAGCGAGATTAAAGCCTTCATTTTATAACATTTTATGCCTCCGTCCCTTCCCAAAACTAATTCTTCCCTTTCTCTAATTTTCAGTCGCAACCCAAGCAAGGAAACAAAAAAAAAAAAAAGATGTCCCGAGCACCGAGGCGCAGCTTCGAAGACGAACTGTCTCGACCGGACAAACTGAAAGTATGCCAAAAAGGGAGTAGCCAACCTTCCCCAACCAGAGAATTTGCCAACACCCTCCCCATGGGGAAATATTTCGGCATGCTGCGCGAAATCGGGGGCCAGTACTTCAGCCTGCGATGCCTTCGCAACGGTATCGTGCGGGTGAAGCTCATTTCGCCCCGGGAGTAAGCGCGAAATGTGAGGGTGGAAGTCACCTAGGTTTCGTTTCCACCCACATCTGCAAAAGCGGCGCGCCGAAACGCGCAAGATCGGAACACGCCTACTTATTTTATTTATTTTTATAAGCCATTTCTTCGTTTTTTATTTAACTGAAATTATTCCATGTCATTTATTTATTTTTCATCTTCTTCTTAATAAATTAAATATGTATTGAATTAGAATAATTAGTTAAAATAAGATTGAGACGGTACAACGCAGTGAAGCGTAGTTGTAATAGAAAAAATATTCTTAAGTCAAATTAATATATAAAAGTCAACCTGCGGTAGCCCTGCTCAACAGCTGTCACAGTGGAACTTAGCAAACAGCTGTTCAAGCTTTAATGTGAAAAAGCTACTTGGCAAAAGGAAAAGGTGACTTAGCCGAAAACATTATTTTAATAATTCATTCAACTGGAGACCACCGGCACCAGCGGACAAGCAGCTCAAGGACCAGCAGTAGTAAGACACACTAATAAATATTTTTCCCACTTAGGTTTGCTCACTCCAGTGCAAAGTCGGTAAACGTGGTACTCGAGTGCTAGTTGCAAAGCCTCAGCAGATTTGGTCGGCCGACACGTTGTACAGCCGCATATGAATACGAAGTCGTTAATACGTGGTGTTCATATGCAATTGTAAGACGACGCCATTTCATAGTCAGGCCCCGCTGACCCGTCGAGTTGAAACATACGAATAGAAAGTCGTTAAAACGTGATATTCGTGTGCGGAAACAAGACGCCGCTGACCCGTCGAGTGGAACCATACGAATAGAAAGTCGTTAAAACGTGATATTCGTGTGCGGAAACAAGACGCCGCTATTTCATAGTCAGGCCCCGCTGACCCGTCGAGTTGAAACATACGAATAGAAAGTCGTTAAAACGTGATATTCGTGTGCGGAAACAAGACGCCGCTGACCCGTCGAGTTGAAACATACGAATAAAAAGTCGTTAAAACGTGATATTCGTGTGCGGAAACAAGACGCCGCCATTTCATAGTCAGGCCCCGCTGACCCGTCGAGTTGAAACATACGAATAAAAAGTCGTTAAAACGTGATATTCGTGTGCGGAAACAAGACGCCGCTGACCCGTCGAGTTGAACCATACGAATAAAAAGTCGTTAAAACGTGATATTCGTGTGCGGAAACAAGACGCCGCCATTTCATAGTCAGGCCCCGCTGACCCGTCGAGTTGAAACATACGAATAAAAAGTCGTTAAAACGTGATATTCGTGTGCGGAAACAAGACGCCGCTGACCCGTCGAGTTGAACCATACGAATAAAAAGTCGTTAAAACGTGATATTCGTATGCGGAAACAAGACGCCGCCATTTCATAGTCAGGCCCCGCTGACCCGTCGAGTTGAAACATACGAATAAAAAGTCGTTAAAACGTGAAATTCGTGTGCGGAAACAAGACGCCGCCATTTCATAGTCAGGCCCCGCTGACCCGTCGAGTTGAAACATACGAATAAAAAGTCGTTAAAACGTGATATTCGTGTGCGGAAACAAGACGCCGCTGACCCGTCGAGTTGAACCATACGGATAAAAAGTCGTTAAAATGTGATATTCGTGTGCGGAAACAAGACGCCGCCATTTCATAGTCAGGCCCCGCTGACCCGTCGAGTTGAAACATACGAATAAAAAGTCGTTAAAACGTGATATTCGTGTGCGGAAACAAGACGCCGCTGACCCGTCGAGTTGAACCATACGAATAAAAAGTCGTTAAAACGTGATATTCGTGTGCGGAAACGAGACGCCGCCACTCCAGGACAGAGGTGAGACGACTCACACCCAGCTACCTCAGCAGCACCAGAGAAGCCATATAGCGACCAAATGACCGCCGATTACTAAGTATTAAAATTTCGTATCATAGTTGTATTTCTTTTCCTCTATAATAAGCATAGTAATTCATATGTATATACAACGTTATCATCTAAAAGTGAATAAAGTGGATTGTAGAAAAATTAAAAATAAACAGGTTTCAATCAAACTCCCGTGCGTAAAAAACTCTATACCCGTTAGCCACCTGCGAATATAAATTTTTGTGTACGAACCCTGGACGCCGACGAGCCGAGACCCTGGCTGAAAGGTTCGTTACATTACAAAAATTTGATTTGATATCAATGATATGGGGTAAGATAATATAAGATCACATGGAAATTGGGCTTAATAGTTCATAAACATATTATATAATTGATCTGATTATAATCTATTTAAGGCACCCATAAAGTGTTCTTATTTGAGATCAAACATTTTGCAGCCATTATAAAATCTATGGTATCTATTTTGTAGGAGTTACTTTTTTTATTTTTTATTAAATTGAGGTCTGAAAAAATTCGCTCTGCAGATGCACTGCTGTGTGGCAAAGCAAGCATTTTTCAGTAATGTACCGTTGAGAAAAAACCCAATTTGCTCAGCATTTATTTTGGGTTTTTATCGGGTTTTTGCTAAAATCGTTTTTGCTCAGAGCAAAAATAGACTTTTTAATTTTTTTAATGTATTTTTAGCAAAATATAATTAAATTAATTAGTCTCTCTATTGAACGTAAGAATCCTCAGATTTCTACCTTATTTCAATGAAATAGCGATTTTATAGCGGCATTTCAAATGAATGCACGCAATGTCTGCACTATAGAGCGGAGTGTTTATAAAAATTAGCGCTAAAAAAGAACAAGCTGACAGTTTTGCCGTAGCACTATTGGATGCCGAGTTGCATAGTAGCACACTCCATCCAAAAGAAGCACCAGGCTAATTGCCTTTTCTCTATAATTAGTTTCTTCTTAAGCTGTCAAGATGGAGCAAAACATTAGGAAAAAGGTGAATTTTCAACCAATTCAATCAAATAATCAAATCGAATAAGATTTTGTAAGTTAATACTAATTTTTAATATTGATTAGCAAAAATAAAAAGGTCATTTCGAACATAATGTCTATACAGAGTTGGGACGACAGCGATGGTGTCAAAAAATAATATACGACACAGAGCTTATTTGACCAGAAATGTCAAAGTCTTGTCACTGACACTACCAAATTCTATTTCTCGTGCGATTGGATGGTAAAATGGTTAGTAAGAAAGAGAAGACATCACAAAGAAATGAGAACCAGCAAGATAAACAGCTTAAGAAATCGTTTGTCAAAAAGCTCTTTCTTTTTCGTAAAAGGCGGTACACACTAGCGATCATGTTCGTCAGTTTTGCTCAAATATCGCTTGTTTGCGTGTATAACAGTTCTTTTTCGTCAGTCAACCACACACATTTTTGTGGTTGAGTGTCAGTCAGCGGCCATATTTTTTTTTGACTGATGAATTTTTGACTGACGAACATGATCGCTATTGTGTGAACGTGAACTTAATAACAAAATTGCACTGAGAAAAAAATTAACAGAACGCAAACATTTGCATTAAAGCCAATTCACCTAACAGCAAGAAAGCTTGATCCAAACTCACAAGGATGCGATTTGTCTGCAACTGAGTCTATGGACGCAAATGAATTTCTACATGATACAGCCATAAATATGAGATTAAAAGAATGCGATGTAATGATAGATTTCGGAAAATATCAAACTCGTGAAGGACTTTGGGGACCCCATTTCATATGGATAGTGGCCGAAAAAATTAATCCGTCATTATGGTGGAAAACATTTGCTCCAATAAGTGAACTGACTGAAGTCGCCATTCGCATACTATCGGCGCCAACAACATCAGCGGCTGTTGAAAGATCTTTTAGTAAATTTGGATGGATTCACAATAAGAAGAGAAATCGACTTACCACAGAGCGTGCTGGAAAGCTCACATATCTTTCTTATAACTACAAACTGTGCAACGAAATAAATGAAGCACAAATAAATGATAATTTAAGCGGAGATTCTTCTGAATACTCAGATATTTCTGAAACTGAATAAATAATTTTCATAAACTGTATTAATTTCTAATTCTTTCTGTTTTTTATTAAATAAAATGTTTTTCTTTAACAAAATTCGGCAATTTAAATCATCTAGTGCTTCCAGCCATAAACACATAATAAAATCGAAAAAAACCCAATTTGCTCGTGAAAATGCTGTTTTTGCTGAGTAAAAACTTTGGATGAAAAGACCCGATTTGGTACATCACTGGCTGTGATAAATAAAAACAAAATAAAATCAATTAAGTTTTTGCTGCTGTGATATGATATTTGATTCCCCGCTTCGCACAGGATACTTGAAGAAGCCTTCCTAAATGGCCCCGTGTTGAAAGAAAAAAAACTTATACTAATATTACTGATGAGGTGTTTCCCGCTCTTCCTGTAAAATGTGATTCAAAGAAAAATCCAAAATTTATCTTGATAAAATCAGTTCGTGAAAATAATTCGCTTTCTAACCTTAGTGTATTTGCAAAAAAAAAGCCTTTGATTCCATAAGTACAGAAATTGAATCAGTAAGTATGCTCCGCGACGCAGTCTGCTTGTTTTAGCAAAAAATCAAAAGGTTGCTGATAAGATTATTCGCACAAAAAACTTCGGTGGACTACGTCCTGCCTCAATTTCCTTACATGAATCTCTGAATTCTTGTAAAGGTACTATTTTTGATCGAAATTTGATTCCTACACCAGAATCTTAAATTCTGGAAGATTTGAAAAGCCAAGGTGTCTCAAATGCATATAAATTTACCAAATTTTATGGAGAAAACGCATTCCATTTGGTCTTATCCACCCCACTTCTGACTTGTATCGAGCACCCAAAGACATTAACATAGCCTGGTATAAGCTCCTCGTCCAAGAATATTTTCCCAATCCAATGCGCTGCAAAAATTGCCAAATTCTTGGCCACACTACCAAACACTCAAACACTGCAAAAATAATCCTACCTGTGTCACATGTAATTTACCTCCTCATCAACCTATGTATATCATGTACTCGCGAAATGTGTGCTAATTGCTTAGAGCAATATGCTGCCTCTGCCCCCTCATGTTCAAAATTCAAACAACAAAAGAAATTTTAAAATTAAAAACACAAAGAACAAATACCGCATAGCTGACGCTAGACGTCTCTATAGAGAAAACAACCCTATTCAACCGAATATAGTTTCTTATTCATCTGCCTTAATAAAAAATAACAATATCCAAACTGTAAAAAATTCTCAAATTACAATTTTCAATACACCACAACCATCCAATATTAATACGACTCAGCCACATATGAAATCTTCTCCTCAAACAGAACGTAAAAACCATCTCTCAATATTAATCCAACAACATCTCAACCACATAACGACAACAATTTAAGTAATACTTCTACATATCTCTCAACACCTTCCCTTTTATCTTCTTCCCCTCCCTTATCAGCAACCACACCAGGGCATTTGTTTTAGAATTTTTGACTGCAGTGAAAATTCCGAAAAATTCTGGAAAATTGAAGTGTTCGCAGCGTTTTAAAAACAAAAGTCTATTGAATTTCGCAGTGCTATAAGATAAAGGACTAAATCCATTTCAAACCTTGCAGTCGGATTATATTATATTACGGAATTGGCTACCGATTAAATATGTTAATTTTCAAAGTATATAAGTGGACTTGTATTTCCCCGATTTGATTAAAAAAAAATTTTACGAAGTTATGTCCATTTTAAGTATTGGTGTCAAAAACTATAAAACCGCTAAAAATTTTTTCAAAAAAAGTGGCATTTCCATCCAAATCAAAATAATTAACTTTAGTCTTTTGATTCTAATAGAACTTCTTATTCTCTGTCAGAATCTTTAAAAAAATTCCAAAATGGTTGGAAATTGGTAGAGCTATAGCGCTTTTTATAAGAAAAAAAACAAAGCTAATTTTCTGAAAAACCCACCTTTTCTGTCGCTTAAAATTTTATTTTGGATTTGTTCTAATATAAGAAAGAAATGACATGAGTTTAATGAGCGCTTAAAGACATTGAGGTCAGGAGAATTTTTTTTCTCAACATAAAAAATTAAATTTTTGTTTCAACCTTGCCAGCCATCAGCATGTCAGCTGCTGGTACCGGAAATTTGGCTTTTATAGAAAATTTCAAGTGTATGGATATGTGTCTTCAGGTTTTAAATGACAGCTTGCTGCAGAGTGCCGAAAATCTGGGCATACAGACAAATTTACGGATTTACCAATATAAGAATCCAAAACTGATAGCAGACATAGCTCGATCCTAGTAAATATATAAGTTCCCGATTTTGATGACACCGCGAGCATAGTCGTCAGATCTAAGTGTGACTGTATATGAATGAACTATTTTTTAAAAAAATGCCCGAAAATACAAAATTGCATGTAAAAAAGGACTAAAAGAGGCACTTTAAACTGAATGGCGTAATATTCCGCCAGATACCACTAAAAAACTTTCTGCTTCGATGCCAAACTACTTTTAAACCGTAGTTGACCGAATAGGCTACCACACTAAATATAAAAAATTACAAAACCATTATTTTTGACATTTTTTTTACAGTTTAACACACATACTATGTAACTGCATATAAGCTGTGACTTGAAATTTAGTAATATGTTTTATTTTCTATGTTTAAAATTTCAGATAATATTTTTTAATAATAAAATTAATTAAGTATTTTTTAAACTTAAATTTTTTCTCTCTCAAATCACATCCATTTATCATATTCCATTTAGTTTCAGAATTGTGGAGCGCTGAAGTTAAAAGTATGCACTGCATACAATAAGCTGTGAGCCACTGTAAATCAGTAATGGCATTTAGGTTTTGTGGAAATGTAATGAATGGAGAGTTAAAATGTACTTTTTAGGTCGTTCATTGCTTTGCCCGAAAAGAGTTGAAAAGAAAAGTTAAAACAAAGTATCGAAAGTTGATCAAATTCCAGTAATGTTACAGTAGGGTGAGAAGGGGTACATTGATATACGGGGCACATAGATACGGTGGCCGTTAAATCAAAACCTGACGCGTTCAGACATCATTTAAACGTACATAAGTAGGCGTCGACAGAAGCTATCATATATTTGAATTTTAGCTGCGTTCAGGTACCGCTTCGCGTTCGAGAGGTATAAACCTGTTTTGTACGCTCATAAGTAAAATAGTTGCGCCCTGTTCGGGTGTGCAATTATTCGGAAAGTTTTATGTTTCATATTACGATATACGGTTAGTACATATCCTTGATAATTTTTAGGTAGCTGTAATTTTTATAATTACTTAACACTTAAACGTAAAACTATTACATATTTAAAACAAAAAGGTCACTTGGGGCCCATTGATACAAGCATCTACGCGGCACATTATCATGTATGAATTTGTCCCTTCTGGTAAATAGATTGTGACTTAATCGTTTTATTTCTTAAAGAAAGGAATATGGTGCGAACGTAAAAACGAGAAATTGATAGACGTAACATCGATGATAGCGCTGTGGCTTCTGCAATCTTTGATATACTGGAATGCTTTGATTTATCACTGCTGCTGGTAGGAATCTACCCGACCGGATGAGGTCAGCCATTAGCGCAATAGCTATCGCTTAATGTTTCAGCACCTACATTTTTATTCTTCGTTACTGCTGTTAGGCATCTACCCGACCGGATGTGGTCAGCCACTAGCGCAATAAGAAAATTATTTATCGCTTAATGTTACAGCACCTACATTTGCATTCTTCGTTACTGCTGGATTTGGTCAGCCACTAGCGCAATATGAACACTATTTTTGCCTTTCACTGCTGCTGGTAGGCATCTTCTCGACTGGATTTGGTCAGCCATTAGCGCGGATAAGCTAAAGGCGTTCATGATAAGCTTAAGTATTTTGATTTTTATACCCTACACCGAGGGTATATTCACTTTGTCCTTCCGCTTGTGACACATAGAAGAAGGCGTGGCAGGTATGGAAAAAAATATATATTCTTGATCAGCGTCACCTCTTGAGTTGATTTAGCGATGTCTGTCTGTCTGTCCGTCTGTCGGTCTGTCTGTCTGTCTGTCGGTCTGTCAGTCTGTCGGTCTGTCTGTCTGTCTGTCTGTCTGTCTGTCTGTCTGTCTGTCTGTCTGTCTGTTGAAATCAGGTTTACGGGAAAACGAAGAGAGCTACTTGAATGAAACTTTCACACACAGGATCTTCTTGCAGGCATCTTGCTATTGAAAATGGGCGAAATCGGTTAACGGACACGCCTACCGCCCTTACCCTATGTATATATACCCAGGCCAATTTTGAAAAAAGTTGCAGCGATTTTGATGACACTTGGTGATTTCATGCACATGTGAACAAGATTAGGATAAGGCTAGGTTTCAAGTTTTTAAAGCTTCTTACAGGGGCGTGGCACAGCCCTAAATTTTAACCTTTATGCCACTATATCTCGTAAGCCGTGCAAGATATAGCTATGCAATTGTGTAAACGAGTACATTTCAAATATATTTTGAATTGTGATAAAAGTGGGCGGAATCGTAAAAATGGGCGTGTCTCTTTTCAACAAAATTTTGATACCATATATCTCAAAAGTGGCTCAAACGATTTTCATAAAAATTTTAGAGATGATGCCACTGAAAGCAGTCATCAACACAAGCTCTGCCACTTTACTGAAAAATCTGTTTGAAGGGCGTGGCACAGCCCACAATATTTATAAACGTTATATTAAGAGAACTAACAACGTAATCGTTGTGAAATTTATTAAGGCATATATACTTGCTAGAAGGTATGTTTTTGCAAAAATTTGGTGCAATGGATCATGTGGGCGTGGCACCTCCCATACAAACAAAAAACATTTACTGTTATGGATAGTGTGCTATGAGATAAATCTTCATAAAATTTGGCTTAGAGGTATCGGCTGCTATAGGCTTTGAAATTAAATGAGTATTGATTAGATTGCAGTAGTGGGCGTGGCACCTCCTATATTACCAAAAAGTTGCAATCGCTATATTGATTGAACTATTGCAACCATAGGTATGAAATTTAATTTAGGTGGCTTACTTGCAATAAGGTATACCTAAATCAAAAGTGGGCAAAATAGCACGAGTGGGCGTGTCACTCCCCATACAAGTAAAACATCTAAAGTTGCATATATTTCAAAATATGTGGTCAATCATACTAAAATTTGGCTTATGAAAAGCTATTTCTGGATAAAAATCGGACCACATTACACCAGTGGGTGAGTTACCGCCCTAAATTTTAAGACTTATTACGGCATTTATTGCAAATTATACAACCTATTGGACTAAGATTTGGTATGTGGATGTCAATGACGAATATGATTTAGTAACCCAAAAGTAGGCGGAATTGGAGAAGTAGGCGTGGCACATTTAAATTTCTTAGTTTTTATTCAAATTTTTTCAATATTTTCCATATTCTTTTGATTTTATCAACCTTTTGACTTTTTCCAATATATGTATCTCATATGTATTCGTTTGACTTTTTCAACCTCTTTCATTGTTCTTCATTATTTTCTTTATTTTTAAGACTTTTTCAGCGATTTTGAATTTTTTCAACTTTTTTGAATGTTTTCATATTATTTCGATGGTTTCCATATTTTTTCGACCTATTCAGTCTTTTACAACTGTTTCAACATTTTTCAACTTCTTTCGACCATTTTTACGTTTCAAATTTTTTTCGACTTATTCAACCTCTTCAACGTCTTTTAACATTTATTTAAAAGCGACTTTCAGTGCAGTGTAGGGTATGTGAGCTTCGGCCGGGCCGAAGATAACACCTTAACTTGTTATTCTAAGTTTTACCTATTTTTATGACTTTTATAATTTAATATTGTATTTATAAGAACTTTAAGTTCAGTAAATGAATTACGTAAATAAATAAAAATAAAAAATGCCATGACAAAACTTGAACGTTTTGGTGTTGAATCCAGGCTTTTACGATTTTTTCTGTATGTATCCGAGCATTATTTTTCTAATAAATATGCTCGGTCAAAAAAAAAAGTATAGAGATATAGTCAAATAAATGAAAAAAGTGCCGAAAAAGGGGTTTTTTGAGGATACATATCTCGAAAACGATTCTTATGAAAAAAAAAATTCTTGCCATTTTTGGAATCTACGCCCCAAAATACATCGAAAAAAGTCTATGAGAAACCAGATCTTTTTTCTTGTAAACTAGTGTAATAGGCTGGTTCTTCCCTATTAGCGTAACTGTGTGTTGCACCTTCTTTAGATTAACATTATATAATATAGAGTGTATCACTCAGATGAAATTGAAGAGCTCGTTCTCCAATGCAAAATAAATTTTGATGGTTATTTCTTTTGTGAGCTCTTATGAGAATAAGATGAAAATTTTTTTAAGAAAAAAAAAATATATATTAAAATATATTATATTACAGTGGAATCGCGATAATTCGTAATCGCAAGGGACCAGCAATTTTTTACAAATTACAGGGGTTTTCGATTTAACGAGGTTTCGATTTTTCGATCAATTTTTTTTTTGCTCCATTATCATAGCTGAAATGATATTTTGCTTTTGCAACACGAATTAAGTCTTATTCGTACGTTTTTTTGCCATTTTCACGCCACACTCTCTTTTTCACACACCTCTGGTAAAGCAACGAACAAACTGACCACGAAATCACAAAAAATTCCACCAAAAAATATGAACGGTGAACGTAGCCTACTATGATTGATATTGTTTTTTAAACTAAGTATATTTCCATAGAATTTTGTTTTGCATTACGAATTATAATAGGTTGTCAAATCCAATTACGATTTATAAGAGGTTAAACAGACTTTATTGCACAAAAAAAAAATACGAATTATCGAGGGGACCAAAATGTATGGAATTTTTACGAATTAAAGCGATTTTTTCAAGGGACCAGCAGTTTGCTACGAATTATTGAGATTTTCGAATTAACGGGGTACGAATTATCGCGATTCCACTGTATATATTATATACATATTATATATTTTTGAAATATATTAAAAACTCATAAATACTCTATTAAAACAAACAAGTTTCGGCTTGGCCGAAACTCACATACCCTACACTGCACTTAAAGTACCTTTTAAATAAATATAAAAAAGTCGTTCAAGAGGTTGAAGAAGTTGAATAAGTCGAAAAAAATGTGAAATGTTAGAAAGGTTGATAGAGGTTGAAAAAGCCGAAAATATATGAAAAATGTTGAGAGAGGTTGAAAAAGTCTAAAAAGTTGAAAGAGGTTGAAAAAATTTGAAACAATCAAAATTGATGAAAAAATCGAAAAAATTAAGAAACTTATGAAAAAAGTTGAAAGAGGTTGAAAAAGTCGATCAAATACAAATAGGATATATTGGAAAAAGTTGAAAAAATATGGAAAATGTTGAAAAAAATCGAATAGAAACAAAAAATTTGAAATATGCCATGCCCACTTCTGCAATTCCGCCCACCTTTGGATCAATAATTTATATTCGTGATCGACATCCTCATATTAAATTTCAGCACAATGGCTTGTATAGTTTGCGATATATGCCGCAGTTAAATTTAAAATTTAGGGCGGTGACACACCCACAGGTACAATCCAGCCCGGTTTTGATCCAGAAATAGCTTTCCATAAGCAAACACCTTACACCAAATTTTAGTATGATTGCTCACATATTTCGATAAATATGCCACTTACCGTATTTTATTTGTATGGGAGGTGCCACGCCCACTGGTTCGATTTAAGCCACTTTTGATTCAGATATACTCTATAGCAATTGAACCACTTACATTAAATTTCATAGCAATTGCTGCAATAGTTCACTTAAAACAGTGCTTACAAATTTATGTTATTTGGGAGGTGCCACGCCCACTGATGCAATTCATTTATTTTCAAAGCTTATAGTAACTGACACCTATACACCAAATTTTATGAAGATTATTCTTATAGCACACTGTCTATAACAATAAACGTTTTTTGCCTATATGGGAGGTGCCACGCCCACAGGTATTATTGGACCAAATTTTTGTAATAAGAGACCTTATAGCAAGTATATCTGGCGACTCTTAAGCATTCGTAACTTTTTTATTTATGAAACGTACTAACATTTTTTCTCAGGAAAAAGTTGTGTAGACTTTACAGAACAATTCTGTGGAAAAATTTTGTTTCTGAACATATGAGAAGTTGGTTTAAGTTCTATTTGCATATTAAAAACTTAATTTTTTATAAATAATAAATAATATTTTTATAAAAACTTTATTTCGTATAAATTGTAAAACATTTCTTGTCCTATCACGAAAATTTCATTAACTTTTTCCCAATTTTTACTGAGAAATCGCAATTTAAAAAAACACCCACTTAAAAGTTCACTTGCTCATAACTTTTTAAAAAATCCAAATTTTGAAAAAATTAATATATGGCCTTAATATTGATCAATATATCTTCAAAGTTATGCAATAAAAGTTTAAGTTTAATAAATTGGGTTTTACTTTGTCCAGTTGAGAAAACTTTACTCTAGATAATATATTTTCTAAAAATTGTAACTTAAAAAAACGATCTAAAAATGGAACATACATAACTTTGGTATTCGAAATAATTTCTCTATGTGAAAGGGACAAATTTTAGATTTAAAAAAAACTTTCTTTTTATTCGAACTTATTAAGAGACTCCCTCGAATAATTTTCTGGAGCACATTGAAACTAGTCCACTTCACATGTAAAAACTCAATAGCTATTTAAGTAATTATCTATTAAGTTCACTTAATAGGTTATTAAAAAAATCATATCACTGACTAACTAAATGTAAAATGTATAAAATGAAATAATTAAAAAAAAAATTACCAAAATCGTTATTTCAGTTTGGCACGCGCTTACCTAGAAAATATTAATATTATAATTATAAATATTGGCGATTAACGCCTACCGCTTAGCGACATTATTCAAGTCCTGATGATATCTTCCTTTAAAACGTCTATGATAGAGAAATTTGATCAGTAATTACTTACTTATGTATATGAAAGGACAATGGTTGATATGCAAATGCGGCTCAATTTTCTTCATTTTAAGATGTAAAAATTCTAAAGATCCTAAAAATTTTTATATGAAAAGTATGAATCGAAAAATGCTTGATTTAGCCCTAAATATTCGAATTTAGAATCTTTATTTGAGGAAAAGCCTTGTGTTGTATGTTATCGTGTATGGAGTAAGTATATCATTCAAAACTTTTCATTTTGAAACGGTTTTCCGTATTAATAATTCTTGGTTTTAAGATTTGTTTTCTTTGATGTTCCAATTTTAAGAGTTTTCCAGAACTTCGAAATCTATATGCGCTATTTGCACAAAGAAACAATGATTTGTTAAAAAGTGTTCATAAGCTTTCTTCTTTATTATCTTATGAACTTTCAGAAAATTCGACATTAATGTAGATACACCAAGAAAAAATCTGTTGTTTTTTTTTCAGATCAAGAATCCAGTTGTGACTATTTTTTGAATTGAAACTATTTGATAGGTTTTTTTCATTTCTTATTTTTGATTTCGAATACATATAGATTTATAATTTGAAAATAATGCTCGATGGTGTAACGAATACAACATTTTTGAGGCTTAACTATAGAATTTCATGTAATGAAAGCTCGGCTCTATTTTCTCATTTTATTTATTTCAAGCCGCCGTCGAACGTGTTTGACAGTGAAGCTTGGCTCAACTCAAACTGCAAACTATTGTTTGACGTTAACTTCAGCTGCAGTTGCTTCTTTTATTGCTTCTTTTCAACTTCTTCTTCTGGTCTTAAGCGACTCGTCAGCTTCTTCAAACCTGCATAGGAAAATGGGTCAGACTATATAAAGCCAAGTTCAAGGCGATCGCTCTTTCAGACGAAAGAAATTGTTGTCAGCGAACGCATCCGATTTTGTTTTAAGAAAGTGCATCTTGAAAGAATAAAAATATTAGAGTCATTCAAGTGTAAAAACCCATTAGAGAGTGCAGTGAAATCTTTTAGTGCGAAATTGGAAATCATAAAATATAGTAATTATATCGCAAAACAACTAAGCAAATCCAATTAAGGAACAATAGAGATTAATTTAATTCATCAATAAACTTTTTTATCAAACAAAACTTCAACCAAACTGTGCTACCGAAAAATTTCAGAAAAAGGATTAATAAATTAATACTAATACAGGTAAGAAAACTTTAATATACTCAAATGTTCTTAGACATAGATACATACAATGTGGTATGAAGACTCCACCATCATTGATTTATGTTAATGCTAAAAAAACATTCAGTTGGAAAGAAATTCGTCAACGAATTTGCATGAATGATTGTTCTGCAAAATTTCGTTCACGTACGATTTGCTTTTAACTGCTCCATTTAGCTTTGATTCAAATCAAATTAATGTATCCAAGCTAGCTAATTAAGGAAGTTGCCTTCAAACCATTCTGCGATAGGAATTGGTCAGGTTTAACTACGGATGGATTAAATTATGTGTTTTTTTTTCAAATCATTTTAATAAATAAGTCACTATGGTGCAAATCCCTTTAAGAAATTTTAAGAAAAACGTAAAAAACTTACGGAGATAATTAAAAACGTTGCCTACGTTTTACCAAGGGAAAATGTTTATTAGGGTGATTAAATTTTTTATTATTGTTTCAAGCGGTTGTAAAAGTTGCAAATACATGAAAGAAAAATTATGGTGCAAGAAGAAGTCATAATATTAATATTTACTGGTGTCTCAATGAACTTTTTAGTTTTTCATAGATATTACATGGGAACAAATGCTTTACTAGATAGTATCATCTAAGTCTCGTGAAAACAAAATCTTTACAATAAAAAATTTGATACTTTTTTAAGAAAATTGTTTGTACTTTACAATGTGCTTGATCCTGTTTATGTAATATTTTCTTCATAAGATATAGATAAAACTGTGTAATAAAGCGTTTTTTCCCATATAAATTGTATGAAAAACTAAAAAGCTATTCTTAAAACTGTTCGAAATTTTTTTTTTGAAGCATCTTAATGTTTATAGTTTATAAAAAATTAGCATGGCACAGGTATAACAGGAGTCGTTGATAAAAATCGATGCAAGTCAACCATCACCAACCGTTTTCAAAATTTCGAAAATTTTTTAAGTGAAAGAGAAAACAACACATAAAAGCATTCTTTCTTAGGGTAAGCGACCAAAAAGAAGACAATAATGACTTCAAAGGGTCTACCTAGAATCTCCAGTTTGCTATTTACATCTAATAAAGTAAAAATTATTTTTATATTTTTCTCCTCTAGAATATAACGTAATGAAAAATCTATGCCCCTATTCTGAAGTTCATCATGGTTAAAATTTTCTTATAAGCCTTCAACCTCCAATGGTGATTTGAATATGTGTATTAACAAACATAATCCAGCTAGTAAATGAGCAAAGGCCAACTAAATTTTGATAATTCACATCCAAATCCGAGTTGAAAAAAAAAAAATTAAAGGTACTATTCTTGGATTTATTTATATATTGGGGTTTCTTGACAAGATTTTGTTTTTTTTTTCAACTAAAGCCACATTTACAAATACAACTACTTTATGATATGAAAGTTAGTTCGCTGGGACGCATTATTTCAGATTCTACTTCAATGTCTCTACCATTTTTATATAAAACGTCTTTTTTTGACCATTTTTAACATTCATTTTGTGAAATTTGCTCACTAAATGCAAAAAAAAATTAATTATTACTCACTTATCTAAGTTTTATCCATAAAACTCTTAATTAATCTCATCTTTGAAAGGTGCTCGATTTGATATTGTTTCGTCAATTATTTTATAGCTTTAGAATCGTGGTCGTTATTGTTAATAATTCGTAACTATAAAAAGGCGCTGTCCTTTATCGCTGTATAAACTATGTAGTTTCCGACTGAAGGCTTTATTTTCGGTTACCTTCCGGAAAAACTTTGACTAGTATTTAAATATATTCCGAGTTATAAGGGGACGTCCACAAATTACGTGAGGTGTTTTTTTGAAAATTCAAACCCCATCTCCCCCTTGGTGAGGTTTGGTGAAATTTTGCCCCCCAACCCCCTATTTTGACTCACGTAATTTATGGACGGCACCTAAGATAGGTGCCGCTCTGTTTTCAGAAAAGTTTTGAAGTCATGTATTTTGCAATACCTTTAACGGCATCAGTTTAATAAATAAATAAAGTATTTAATATTATATACTGATTTAAACTATGTATAAGAGAAATAAAATTTATTATTTAGTTTCTTAAATTTTTACTTGCGAGAGGATATAATGATTGCTTACAAAAGGAAATCGAGACATTTTAATTTCAGTGATAAGTCTCTGCTTAGGCTTAGATTTCCGTTGAAAAATATTTATCTTATAAGGAAACTTCATTTTTGGAAACACAACGTCTTAATCTAAAATTTTGCATATCTCATAAGAAGTCGGAAATATGCAATTTAGGAAACCGTATATTGAGAAATTCTTACAACGCAAAAACTTCCTGTTTTGATACAAAAACTAATAGTACGTATTTTTATCATACGACCACAATTTTATCTTTTTCCTCAGGTCACCGCTACTAAATAAATATATAATTACCTGAGTCTATGTTTTATAATATCACTTATGAATTTCATTAATTGAAATGAGACCTGATGTGATTGGCCGAAACAGATATCAGATTTGGATTGCTAAGTCGACGTTAGGAATGATTTTTATGAATCGTAAGCCAAAATTCGACTATATTGCCCATTTCGCCCATTTGTATATGTATATGGGTGATTCAAAAAATTTTTTTTTTGTTTTTTTAAGATGCGGAAAATTTAAGCTTATGATACGGAGAAAATTTTAACGCAAACGCAACTCTTTAGCTCAATTTTAAAATGTGGCGCCGAAGCCTCATAGCTTTATGGTTAAGTAGTTAAAAAATGATTTTTTTTGTCTAATTTCCAGGTAATGAATAGGATTCAAAAAAGCTGTTCAGCTTTATTTTTAATAATAACATTATTGAGTACCATCTTCTCGCTTTGAAATGATTATTTATGAAGTTTCCTCGAAAAGTTACCACCATTTTAATATAATTTTTTTAGCAAATTTTATTTATTAATTGAATTTTATTTCTTTTATGAAACTTTCAACATTTTACCTGGTTAAATGGCCAAAATACACTCGATATCAAAAATAAAATATTCTGACTTTACATCCAGTATATTCCGAAAATACCTAAATGTTATCACTGATAAATAATAAACGGCTTCGGATCAAGGCTGAGCAAATGGCCGAAGTTCGCATTCCGAGTGAAACAAGTCGTCAGTGGCGTGGCGTTAACATCCGCCGCCCGGGACGAAAAAGTAAAATTCCACCCCCTGCTTTCTAAAAAATAAAAATTCAATTCACCAAAAATAAAATTTTTATTAAAAAAAAGAACGATCTTAGTACATCACTGAAACCCTAGCAAAATTAAATATTTTTCAATTGGAAATAATTTCTAATCCCGTTTTTTCCACAAAATAAGTTTAAATTTACTTAAAAAAAATCAAAGCCAAACAAGGTCGTTAGCGTTGCGAAGGAAGGTAAATTGCAACATTTGGTGTAAAGTCAAAGATTTTGTATTCAGGAGAGTTTGCTATGGAAATTAAGGCACAAGAGTAAAGTATGATCTAATCTTTCCGCAGGACTTCTCTGTTTTGCAATGTCTTCTAAATCAGACAACTCTGGTTTAGTTACCAAACGATGTAAGTACATGGCTGGTATATGCAACAAAACAGCAAACTAATTATTACTGAGTTTCTGGTCGCCTTAAGGACTGCTATAAATGAATTTTGAATTAAGAAATTGATGTGTTTTGTCCAGAGTTTGTACCCATGCACTCAACGCTCCAAGCAGCGTTCTTACATCTGACAAAGTATAAGCTTTTGTCTCATCTCATCCAGATGAAATTTAAATTTCGTTTATATTTCCTTTTTTTGGTCTGACTAGCAAATAGAGCTTTGATTACACGTTCAAATTCAATTACAATTACATTTGCAGATCTTACGAGACACATAAATAATTTGAGATAAATGTATTTTAATTTTAAATTAATTTTCATTGCATTTGTTTATTAAAAATGTATACCTACCTACACATAGCTTCACATCAAGTTACAAATATACATGATTGTTAATTGTGAATAACTAAACAAAATTTAGGTACATACATACCTCAAATACAGACTAATAACATTCAATTTTATGTTTTTTATTCTTATGTTGTGACATAATGTTACCAGCTGGTATTGAGGATGGGAATAAATGCTTCAATACGAATGACAAAAAAAAAATTATTGAAGATGCAGTCATTCGGCATTTATTGGTTGATATTATTCTCAATTTCACTCATAAGACCAACACATCCATTGTTGTTATGGTTCTAATAAATTTGCCAGAATTCGTGGCTAAAGTTTTTGAATGTTATATGTTGCTTTTTTATAGGTCGAAAAAAGAAAATAAAATTTGCACCTTAAATAATATCATATATTATTCCATCAACTTATGTACTTATTTCAAAAAATGGTTCTTTTGTTGAAATCGCTCCTCATTATATATCAAGAACAACAAAACAAAAAACTAAATAGTCAAGCAAATAAAAATGTATATACATTTTTTTGTTTTTACATATATAATAAACACAATACACATAAAGATTTAAACAACAAAAATTCCATTGCCAGTGTTCCTGTAAACGTATAAAACTTTTATTATAAACTGTCAAAATTCATAAGAGAAAAAAAGAAACATTTTATACAATTTAAATGGTATTAAACGTTTGCATGAATACTACTACTGTCTTTTAAAATTGTGTTGTTCATATAATCAGTAAGACTAAAATTATTAATATATTCTTAAGGGCTGAGGCATTTCTTTAAAAGATGTAAGACAGTAAGGCAGACAAGAATTGTTGATTTCAACAATGTATGTGTGTCCAATATGAGTTTTCTTGTATGTCAAATTGCTTGGAGGTATATGTCCTTCACATAAGCGATGTCTTCCAGATGCTTCGATTTGTCGAGTCTATGCACTGCTGGGCACATTGATCATCAAGAACATTGGCTGCAAGCAACATTGGTTGGGCAAAAATATTTGCAGAATTTTTTCAGCCTAAATTACAAGAATTTCATGCGTTAGTTAAGTAGAAATTGTTGATCTAAATGAATTGACCACATGAATTTGAAGTTCTTCTCATTTTCAATGATTATTGCGTATTTTGTGTGTTTTACTAAGTTTCCATCGAATTCTGAAAATTAAATGATTCCCTAGAAAGCAGCACCTGTCTCTTGGTTACTCATTTCTGCACATAACTCCATTTGACACAAAATGATATTTGCAAGCACTTGGCTTTTTTGCTTAAGCAGGGTATTTTTTAGATCGCCACTACCATTAATAGAAACTAAAAGTTAAAATGTTTATTCAATCTGGCAGCGCTCATTTACTCATTCATGAGGGAAAGATTTGCAATGCGAAACATTTGCAAATTGTGGAAACTTATTCAGTTCAGATAAGTGTAAAACTTAAGTTTACTTAAAACTGACATGACTTCCTCAAATGGCCTTAGAAGCTATAATAAATGGTCAAAAATTCAAATTCCAGCCGGTCCTTTGTTAGGCCAAAGCAGGATAAACTTACATATATTAAATACCTTTTTTTGGCATAAAGCTAAATCAATAGAGCTAACAAAGACATCAGTAACAATAAATTTGAAACCAATTCTATGGTAATGAAAAGTAGAAAGTTATTAATTTGCAGTGCATAAATAAATAAATCTTTATTGAGTATTATGATACAGATTAGCAGTATTAAGTAAAGTTATTACGATGTGTATGCATTCAAACAAATTAGGCCAAAAGAATACGTTAAACAAACAAACACAAAAGAAAAAAAACAACAAACTTGTTAATTTGTGAGTGTTAAAAGTGCACAGCACTAAAAAAAAAAAACAATTTTGCATAGCAAACCAACTTACCAAGTTAACAACAAAACGGTTAATGCGCACAACACGCATATGACTTTAGCGACAAACACGGCCAATGAACATGCAACACAACTACAAAAGAAAGAAGAAAAAATCGTTCACACATGAACGCATACGAATTGGTTAAATGCTCATTGAACCAATAACTTGGTAGAAGAGGTAACTTGGTAATCTTGGTCTCAAACATGAACGCCTTAAGAAACCGTTGCCTGATTGACACTACTAACCCAGTTCTTAAATGTGTTTTTATGTTTGTAGATATTTTGTTTTGTTGCCGTTTCTTATTACAATTTGGTGAAAGATTTTACTACCGCTATTGTTGTTGCTATTTTATGGTAACTTCAGCGTTGAAGTTCTTTTAGTAAAGCATACAAGAAAATAATTTCGATTTCAGTTTATGGCATGACTTCTCTTTTTTTAATTTTCTACAACTGCATGCATTTTAATTAACACTTATTGGAGTGTCCCAATATTAAAGTCAATATTTTGGCATTAACGCTTAAGCAAACGCCGTTACAGTGCTATATAATATTAATTGTAATTAAATATTTCTTTTTAGATTTATAATTTTCAAAGCAATTCGAAATGGTCTGTAAAGTTCCACACGTTTTTGCCGTTGTTTTGCTGTTGTCAACTTTCATTCATTCACATCTTGCAGTGTTTGTTGTTGCCATGGCTGTTGTATTGTGGAGGAGAAAGTTTCTGTTGTTGTGGTTGTGTTATTTGTTTTTCATTTCTTATTTTACTTTTTACATTTTTGAATTTACTTTGTAATTTCTTCCATTGAGATTTGTAGTCTGTATGTGTATTTTCTATGCATACCAATCATTCTTTCGTTACAGTATGGTATGTATATTGTAAGGTGCTTTAGCCAATTTTGTCAGCAGCAAGTAGTAAATTATAGATTTGTCAAGCAGAAGAGTAATTTTTCTTCAATTGTTAACATAAATAAATGTTTGGGGTTTTTTTTTTTTTTGCAGAAAATTTTATATATTCGCTTTTTACTTTTTTTAAACTCCGTGCAACATGCAATTGGCTAACGAGCCAACAGTGGCTTGTAGTGAAAATTTGCTCACCCACAAGCGTGACTCGTATTTTCTTTCTACCTAATGACCTTAAGGCATCTATTTAGCGAAGATTGGCACATTAAGGTCAACCACAAACCATTAATATCTTTACATGTATAAAGAAAAAATAGAAAGCTTATAAGAATATGTGGTAACATAACAACACTTTCGCTGAATTCCGCGCATAAATTTATTTCAAAAATTAATTTAGGACTTAATTTCTTGTCAGATAATTTTAATGATGAATGTAACTTTTCCGCATATCAAAAGACTTAAGAAACAAGCATGTTTTTTCTATGAATAACTACATGCATATGTTTGCTGACTAACATCTGTCTGATGTGATAAGAAAATTACTTGGAAATTGCACGACTAAAACTTTCTCATATTCCGTTTAATTAAGAAATTAAAAGAAAGCAGCAACACATTATATAATCATCTGTATCGATTTAACCTTTTATTTAATTTAAATTATCAAATATATGCAAAATGTTGCATCAGTTGTTAACAAGCTGACTTTGTATTTGAAACCAGTAACTTGAAAAAAAAAGTAAGCGCGTTAAAACTCAGCACGTTATTTAGACCCACAAGACACAAATATAAAGCTGCACGAACGTGACTTTAAATAAGCGGCTAGGTGCGCCATGTTCGACGTCCAGTTTTGTTTAGAAAATAAAAGCCATTATTTATGTCATCGTTTTTTTATTGATAACAAAAAGAAATTTCGATGCGTTGTTCACTTGCATATAAAAAGGGGGCAGCAACCGTTATGGCTTCTAAATACCACTTGTAGCTTCTTTTGAATTTAAGAATAAATATGCACAGATAATAAATTACGATGATTTTATAATAGTTGGCAAAGCACTTGGTGCAACAAGAGATTGTTTTTAGTATTTAGAGAATAATTATTCATAAGACTACTTTTCTACTGGTTAGTTTTTTCTTGTAATTTGAGTAAAATCTCAAACTGCATAATGAAAAAAATTTCTTTGAATTTTAGAACGCAGTGATATCGTTTTCACATACTTTTCACCTTACCCGTTGTTGCACTAAGGACTTCATATACCATATATATTTGGACGATGTTGTAAGCACTAACATTAATCCACTGGAAGCGAGAAATTATTTTAATATTCAAGTGGCCTTATACTCACCCAGTCTAGAAAAATTTGGCTACAAACTAGGCGATACCATCCCTTTTCAGGATAATGACCCGAAGAATATGGCTAAAATAAAACGAAATGGCTCCAAGACTGAAATATTACCTGCTTCGATTGGTCAGCACAGTCCGCAGATATTATCCTCACTGAAAATTTATGAAATATTTAAAAAAAAAATACCTATGAGTCAAACAACCGCACAAAATCTGGACGAGCTATGGAAGATCGCCTATAGTCACTGGTCTGTGATCAGTACTCAAATTCTAGACAAATTAAAAGCGAGTATGTCTAAGAAAATACACCTCACCACTAAAGCCAAAAGCGGCCACATAAAATATTAAAAAATTATTTAAAATGTTTTTATTACTTTAATTCACAAAACTGTTCACAAGAAACTAAGTATAAAAATAACTACCCAAATGAATAAAACACGTGCAAGTTTTCTGCATACCTTTCTTTAAAACCTTTTTTATAAAAAAAAAATAAAGTCTTAAAACTAGAAACATGTTTTTTTTTTGAACAGTTTTGTGGATCACTGTATATAATTCGAAAAAACTATTTCAAGAAAAGTTCGAAAAAAGATTATTAGGAAAAATTTGAATTGTATTACTTAAAATCGAACCAAAAGCACCTGAATACAGGCCCAGTTCTCTACCAGTTTTTATTAAGTCACTTTATTGTCAGCAAAACCGTTTATTTTTAATGAATTCGGTGATTAATTCTTTCTAACTTGTGATATAATTTTGATTATTCTTTTATTTACGTATTTGTGTACAGTGTTACTTTAGCCAAACAACGCTGTGAGTGACGAAAAAAGAAAATTAAATGATATGTCAAATTATTTGTGAAAGCTAAAACAGTTCTAAGTATTTCATTAAATTATTACAGCAGTAGTAGCTCATACAAATTATGCACTATAAGCCTTACTAAAGCAGTTTTTATTCAATACATTTTGATTTAAGTCCTTTCCCGTCGTTATTGACTTTTATCTCTAGTGTCAGATGAGTAATAAAATCATGTTTGTATACTTCTACCTAGTCAGTATTAGCACGTTCTCATGTGACTGCACTAATAAAATAAATAGCATTTATTTTATGTGTAAGGTGCGTAAACTCATTGACATTGCATTTACTGCTTCCTGATGTGCTTTTGTGAAATTTCAAGAAAAAAAAAAAAGATATTAGCTATGCCAGCTGTGCTTGGTGTGAAAAGACTCATTAAGTTGAGACAAAGAATTTTTAACCTTCAGCAAATCAATCAACTGTCTGAAGTACAGATTATTTATTTTTGCAATTATGTTCGTGCCTTAAGTCTTTTGTTTATAGTTTAAGAAGGGCAACTTATGCACGGACGTTAACAATTAATCAGCCTTTATATGAGTTAAGAGTATTTAGTTTTCAAGTATTTAATAGATTTTAATTTAGTGTTAGCAAAACGGTCAAAGTAACTTTCCTTTTTTAAATTTTCGGGAAGATATTTTGAAGAAAAAGAAATAAGTCTTCAAGAAGTTCAATCAAATTCTTGCGTTAAGGAAATGCACAATACTCGATGATCACCTACAAGTAGAAAATCTGGAATGGGAATGAGGGCCATAGAGTCACTCTTCATAGAAAAAGGTTTTAATTTAATGAAATTCTGGCATTTTTATGTTATAAGCGTACTGTTGTTTTGCAATGTAACCAATCCTTAGACTATAAAATAATACTATCCACAATCTCAGAGTTTACTTTGTATGAAATAACGAGTATTGAAAAAGAAACAGAACTCTGCCGATATCATAATCATAAATTTCTTGAAATGCAGATTGTAGATTAGCCGCATGAAATGTGTAACGCCAACTTATTTACGTTGCAATTTATTTTGTTGAAAGTCAACAAGAAGTTCAAATTGCATGAAGTACACTTAGCCCTCGCTTTACATGCTACTCGTTTTGCACGTTTTCGAGCTTACACGGTTTTTAAAATCAAAATTAAAAAAAATAAAATTATGTTGAATACGACTAATTTTGACTGCACGCGAATTATTTCTACTTTATTATAGATCTGGCAACACTTCAGACGTACACATGATCCACTGTCATAAACTTATGCAATTTTTTTTTTTATTTATATGAAGTACAATATTTTTTTTTCTATGAAATGGATTTTTTATGTTTTTTTTTTCCACTTTACATATAAATTTAACTATTTTTATGTTTTCTATGATTTAAATGGTATTTTTATATTTAATTAAGTGTATGTATTAGTCATATTTTGTGTTCAATAAATGTCTAAAAAAGCTTTCTTATAGTCATTTTCGTTTTACACGGTTTTTCCATACAAAAATTATTTTTTCGAATTATATTTGTCAGGAACGTATCAACCGTGTAAAGCGAGGGACAGGTGTACTACATGAACTCGTTTTAACGCAAATTTTACAAATCAAGACTTATAGAATTGAATCAAAAGAAAAAAATACCTTAGAGGTAGGTATCAGGGATGATATTTCGATTTTTAGAATTGTACCATAATTCGAAAAAAATTGTACCTTTTTGGAAAAATTGTACCTTTTCACAAAATAATATAATGATAATGTAGGAAAATTTTTAAATCAGCTTTATTTCATTAATTCTAACAAACATGTTTTGTACATTTCGGCGACACAAAAGTATTATTTTACTTTAAAAATATTAAAAAAAAAACATAGAGAATCAAAGGAATACATAGTAAATTAAAGAAAGTAAATTATTCAAGCAGTTCATATTTTTCCTCATCATTAAATGATAAATTATGGTCACATTCATATACATATATTGCCATTGTTATATCTCTGGTAAATTTTAACGGAAAAATATTTTTTTCTTACATCTTTTTAAAGCTTAAAACATCGGCATTCTTGTTTAGTTATTTCTGCATAACTTTTCATGAATAATTTATATATTTTATAAGAAGTCAATTGCTAAAAGTTGATTTATTAAGTCAACGACATTTGATTCAAAATTAAAAAAAACACTGAATTCCTCACCGCACAGTGGTCCCAAATCGAATTTTTGATTTAAAACTTGCTAGAGAGCGGAAATCTAGTCGGAGTACGAATTTAAAAAATTTCCTTTCGTTTTTACGTTTCGGACAATCATTAGGAAAGTAATACAATTAGTATTAATTTAAACATTTCATTATAAGACGAAATGTCATTAATTTCTGCAAAAAAACTATCTCTAAGACTACTTATGATTGACTTATAATTAATAACAATAGAAAAATATTTTGTAAGCTTTTACTCAAATGACAGCGAAAAAGAAAGCTTTTAAATTAAAGCAAAATTACAATATAAACAGTTTCTTATATTACTTAGCTTATTATTATTATTCGAAGACAAATTAAAAAATTAAAAAAAAAAACACAAATAGTTAATATATTTTACTTTCTTCTTGTCTTTTATTTGTTTTCTTTACTACTAATTTTTATTTTTCAATAACAAAATTGTATTCATGCTTGAATAATTTAGTAACATGCCGACCATCTACTTTATTATTTTGTATAAGCCCTACCTATTCTGTTCAATACTTGTTATTGTTTCTTTGTGTCTCAAATGAGAGTGAAATGTATATAAGCTGATTCATTCTCAACTGTAGGTTAAGTATACGAGTATTTCGTTGAAAATATTGGATGAGATTTACTTAAGAAATGAAGAGATCGCAGAGAAAGAAGAAGAAGATTTTCACTTTCTTTTCTGCTTAAAGTTTATTGACCAATAGTTTATTTAAACTTAAAACGTTGGTCTCAATTGCAAGTGACCCAATTACTTATTTAAAACGTAATTAAATTCATAATAATAATAGTACTGAGAACTTAACTTAATTAAAACTTAACTTAATTTAATTGTGGGAAATAGAAAGTTTTCCACTGATGAAATTAAAATAAAATATTTATTAAGTCAACTGAGGGTTGTTTGTTGTCAACAGAGAAAAAATTAAATATCATGTCGTCCCAAGCAATGAAGATGATCCGAAACCTTCTATAATTAATTAAGAAACCTTTTTTTAATTTACGTTTTAAATACTGAAATTCATTGTCTTAAAGCAGGTTTCTATGGCGTATATAATCTGAAAACATCCTACATCTTTCAAGTAAAAAATTGTCTTACCTTGGATTTTAAAAAGAATTCTTCTGAAATTTTGACCTGTTTGGCTGTTGGATATACATAGATCTGTAACCACAGATATATCATGCGATATATATACGAAGAGTTCTAATACTCAAAAGGAACTCTGGAGTAGTATGTATTTCAACAGTTTTTGATTTTACCCACGTTTATGAGAACAGTTTCTAACTACCAGTACAAAGCTTACTGCATAAATTTGAAAATAGAGTTAAAGAACTAATTTTCAGTTTTAAATTAACTTAAATAGAGGTCGGTTTCCCTAATAAATTGTATTAATTACAGTTCTAAGAAATACATTCTTAATATCGTAAGTACTTATCAGTGATGACATTTGGGATTTGTGAAAATGTACTGAATCGAGCCTTCAAATGTAATTTTAAGATGCCGAATATACTTTTTCGTCTGGAACATTTAAAAGTTACTAAAATTCCACAAATTCAAAAAAAATTTTAACTTTTTTACTGCACGCATATTTCATCTTAATTTACAAAAAAACAAAATGGTAATGAAAATGTACTGAAAATGAGCCAAATATACTGAAAATGGACCAAATGTATCGAATGCACTAAAAAGTTGTCGGTTTTTCGAGATATTTGAGGCAAATTTACATGGAATGATATTTTTGTATGAAACCATTAATAAGGTTCAAAAAAAACACTCTCCCTCTTCAAAACACACCTAGAGTTATATCGATACCTTTCTATCTACAACATACATATGTACATAAATCTCAGTAGATTTGTATGGAGACCTGTATATTAATTATCAATTTAAGATATTTCGAGACAAAAACAAAATGTCGATATAATTTAAGATGTGTCTTGAAGAGTAAGAGTAGTTCTTTTGAACCTGATTAATGGTTTCATAAGACAAATTAACTTTCTCTGCCTCAAATATCTCGAAATACCGTGAATTTCGCACTTTTAGGATATACTATCTTGAAAACCAGAGCCAATAGAGAAATTTTGACATTGGATTCGAATTTATCACGTCAAAAACCTTTGGAAAAGTATATTTGAGTGTTAGCGACATAAATTTGACCAAATTTTATCGACCTGTGTTAAGTATAATATCAAATACAAACACATTCACTTTGAAACCCGAAAACTCCTTCAAAATTTATCATTTAGAGGTTTTTCCAGCTGAAAACGAAGAAGCTTGACTTTCTTTTCTATGACCAAGAGTTCATTCTTTTTAATTTATGACTTATTTTCTAATTAATGACCCCACCTATCAGATGTAACACTAATCAAATTTCACTTTCCGGTGTTAAGTGGAATATTTTGCTTGTGTGTGAAATCCGGTTATGCCACATATAAAAAATTTAGCAAAAACCGGTTTAAACTTGTAAAAGTTCGAAGAAAATTTTTATATGGCTGAATTTTAAAAATAGTATGACGCATTAAGTAATTTTCTACAATTTCCACCTTTGCGCCGATGGCGCCGCCATATTAGTAAAGTGGCTACATAATTTACTTTTTGCGATTATTTCGCTTGATTTTTAAAATTTCTGGTATTGTTTTCAGATCTACGCGGAAAATCAAACTTCAACGTGCTACTTTTAAAAATTATTTGACCCAATTTTTCTTTTTTATACGCTTTATTTACTATCTAAGATGAACATTTTTAAAATTATTCGGAAAGCTTAATCTAAATGAAACGGCACGTAGAATATATGTAATTCAATTAACACAATACGAATACAAGTAAGATTTTTAAAATAATTCTTAACACCTATATACCAAATTCTTGCACTTAATTTTCCGCACATAAAACAAACTAAAACGAACCGCAATCGTTACTGCTTTCTAAATTTACATGTGGGTAATAATTTGACCAAAAAGAATTTCAAGAAAACTATAAAAATTGTGTCACACCACAAAAACCTGTAGCAACAACATTAACTGCAAAAGCAACAACAGAATCAAGAGCGTAAGCCAACAAAGAAACAGTTAAGTTGGCTAAGAGCACAAACGTAGATACGAAAACCAAAGTAACACCTGAGGTTTGACTACCAGTTTCTTAATATAATTTGCATTTCAATGTTTTGCTTGATTTTATGCTTTTATTTTATTTGCTGATTTGTACCCGTAGAATGCAGCATGCACGAACTTTCATATAGAAAATACGTACGTATGAGTACCAATTGAAAATATCTAACGCACTTTTTCGAATTCCTAAACGGTATGAGTTTTCGATGCCAAGTTATGTTGAATCTTTTACGAAAGTGGCATCTACGATCGTAGGATTTATTTTAGCAATATCAGCTGCTTCTGTTGTTATAATTAATTTAACGGTAACATGCTGCCTACTTTGACAGCTTTCAAACGCATTCTACCTGAAATAACACAAGCGCAAGAAGCAAAATCAGAAGTTGAAAAACCACTGTCGGCAGCAACCTCAACAGCAACAACTGCACCAAATACTCGTATTGTATTTAGTACAGGCATCTGCGTTGTGATTGTTCTCAGTTTGTAATTCATTTATTTATGATTTGAGCGCGCGTGTTGCACACAGCAGGTTGAATGCCACAGAAAGCAATTGTGCTTCATTGCAGTAGTTACAGTGGCGCAAAATGCCAATGGATAAAAAAAACTGTACGTTATATATCCGCAATAATTATCGATTACTTAAATTTATTGCATATAACAAAAATTATTAATTTTTAGAAAAACATAAAGTTTCTCTAGAATTTTTAAGCAAAACAAAAATAGTCATAACACCCATTGGAGTTGTGTCCATTGTTATGAGTGGCCATAGTTCTCAAAACTATTTTGGAAATCATAACCATTTTTCAGGTGGATATAAGGCCCAACACTTTTTGGGTATTATGTCCATGGGGCTGACGACATGGCGCCTAAAACATTACTATGAAAAAAAAAAATACTAAAATATTAACAAATTGAATAGCTATAATACTGCCGAACTAAGCGAAAAAGACGTATCTCAAAAAAATTCATTTCGAGATAATTGATGTTTTGTTTATGTCAATTTGTTGAAATACCTGTAAAATTGAGATGGAGGAAATTTTCTTAGTAGATTTTTTATATGATTGAACTAAGATGCCAACATTTGGAGTATTTCATTAGACGCGTAATTTCTTAAGCTATACGATGCCATAAAAATCTCGGATATTTTTTTTTTTTTAGATACGTCTTTTTCGCTTAGTACGGCAGAATAGCTGTAGTAGCTAAACTCTATTATTATAAAAAAAAAAGAATGTAGAGTTATTATCTTGCCACAATTCTAAAATACCACAACAAAGTTTGAACTAGTAACTTAACGCTTTTTGCCGGGTTAATTGAATTTCTTCCAGAGTTTTTATTCTTTGTTATTCTTACGTTATCTCAGTCTGTCTAGCGTATTTGAGTTTTGTTCTTATTCTTGCGTTGCTGTTGTTATGTCTTTCTGTCTATGTTTCACTCATTTACCATTTTATGTTTTTGCACCGTCGCCAAAGTCTGTACACTCGTATAAGTTGTACAGTGTACACACATGTACTTATGTAGCATGTTCAAATGATTTAAAAATGCAAAGCATGCACATGGCACATAATTGTTTGTTTGGTCACATGTGGAAAAAACTATTGAAAAAAATGTGTGTAAAATAATATATTCGAAATTAATAATATATTTCCATAGTACAAATTATGTCCGAAAACTTTTGCAATTAGTAAATTTATTGTTATATGTATTTCATTACACAAAATATTTCATTTATGCCAAATGTACCCAAAAATGGAAAATTACTTTAGTTTTCGTTATTCAAAATATTTCCAATTTATTATTCTAGCTAGGCCCAGCAATTTGGAAAATTGTTTTCTTATTTTGTTTTGGGCAATTCTACGTTACCCAACATTTTGAGTGACCTACAGTTATTTCATTTTGGGCGATTTCGCATCATACTTTTTCGAAAAATTTGTTAGATTTGTTTTTTAAATTTTATTGTTATATTCCATCATTTCAGAATGTTGAATCAACGTAAAATCAATGCATGCATTCTTTTATCCATTGTCGCCAGCAACTGTGTGCTGCTCACATTTGCCTACCCACAAACTGTGGAATTACCCAGACGGCTGAATACTAACAGCCAGCAGACGCAGCAACTTCAGCAACAACCCGCACCTGTATACAATGCACAATTGGCCAATGACCAAGGCAGAGATGCACGCAAATTCGCTGTTAAACCAAATGCCTCGAAGAAAGTCGCACTTGATGACATTGAAGACGATATCGAAGGTAATCAAATTCAAGAGACCGGTGGACCTGGGGGTCTTGGTGGCTTAGGTGGATTTTCGTGGTCGAACATGTTGTCCACTTTCCTTACAATGTTCTTCAACGGTGCTGGCAATACTGCACCCTCAAAGTCAGATGATGTCGATAACTCAGTCGGCTTTGGTGGCTCTCCATGGGCTAATGTCATTTCAGTTGGTAAGTACAGTGATTAAGACAATGTGTGTTGAATAGCGTTAAATAATCATTACCTGCTTTTAGGCTTAAAAATAATTAACACTTTGTTGGGAGGTGGAGCTCCTAGTGATGGTATCGATAAAGTTGACAATGGTGGTTCACCAATGCAGGTAATTGCGTATTTTCATTAATTGAATAATAAATTATAAAAGTTACACAAGCCAATAAAACCGTAAGCTTTTTTAGCTTTTCAAATAAATCATATTGTTGCCACAAAGAAAACAGAGCAGAAAGTGATCTGTAATCAGAGGACAAAGTACCATAAGTACTTATAACCACAGAGATAATATTGTTTATCGTCTGAGGACATGTGGTCATTGATTTATTCCATAACTAATTTGGGATTGGTTTAATTTGAAGACAAACCAGATAAAATGTGTTTGAAACGTCAATCTTGATCAATTTTATGCATTTTTCTTGGGAAAAAGAATTTTTCCAAATAGGTTTTATAGTCGTATAATATCAGACATCCTCTTTAAGACACATTGCAAATTGTACTGGTACAATTTTTTGATTGCGGGTATGCACTTTTAAAAAATAATTGTTATGTCAATAGGTCTTAATACGCTATCTATGAAGAGTCTAACTTCGAGTTAAAGAAGATGAAGCAAATCTTTTATGATTATTTTATCAAAAATATACGAATAAAATTTTTTTTGAATAAATGCCATGAAATTGACAAAAACGGGCACTTTTACAACATATTTTAGAGTCGACTTTTAAATTCGGACAACATTCGTGTTTGGCTTCCCCATAAAAAGTCGAATATATGATTTATTTGAAAAGCATTAAATATTGTCAATCAGGGTTACTGGCGAATTCTTTATATTTCTTTTGTTTTATTTTTTATTGTAAATAAGTAAAAATTAAAAGAACACAATTTCTTAAGTCAAGTGCACATTAAAACTAACTCAATTGCTTTAAAACGCTTCTTTAATAATGTTTTGCGTTTCGTTAAGTGTATAGTTTGGAAAATATATGTACGTATGTAAGAACAAATATACTATTTAGGTCGAACTAATTTAATTCTTTGGGATTTCCATTCTAAGCTTCGGATGAAAAAAAAAGTGTAGATCAACTGGATCATATTGAAACACTATTACTTTGAAAAGCATCACTTGTCCATTGTATGCAGGAGAAATCGTTTGTTATTAAAGTAGATGATAGAAAAGGAATCCTGTGATATGGTATACACTTAAAAGATGAAAAGCTATTTTAATTTAGCAAGATTTATTTTAACAAATTGCTTTACGGTACTGTAATTTATATTTAGGAAACTTTATATCATTCAATAATTATCTAGGAAAACATGCTGAGAGTATGTTAAATTTATCATTATCGATCGAAATAGCTAGCATTTGTTAACTAAAAGTTATAAAAACTCGCAATGTCCGTTATTGGGGACTTAAGGTTTGAACGCACGAACCGCATTTGATATGACTTCTTTTGAAATGATTTTTATGCTTTATTATTTGAATTAAGAAATAAAACACCTGTCGAACATCTCCTTTTATCTCAAGTTGAGCTAAATTTTGGCTTATGCCACTTTTTTTCGGAAACCGATTTGGAATGAAAGCAAGATCAAGGTAGAAAATAGTTCTTTTTGTGTAGTAATTTTGTATAGTAAATCAAAAACTTTTAGAGAAATCGAATTTTATAATATAGTATATTTATACAGTGTTTCTAAATGTATAAGACTCAATGGTTCAATGTCAATGTTTTCCTAGCAGCGTGTGATGTACAAAAATGATAAAATCTTGGTGACGGAAATTATTCAAACAATTTTTTTAAGAGTTTTAAGAGTTACAAATAAAGTTTTCTGTATGTACATACATAATTTAAGCATTAGACTCATTTTTAGTACATTCTGGAACTTATTTTGCCATACAAAAAATACGTATATGCGTCCATGTATAGCGCGCCATCTGGTGCGCGTTGTGCTTTTTTCGCAAGAGAACTCTATGTTCAGCTCGCTCGCATAATAGTAGGAAGGTGACCAGAAAATAATAAACAAAACATGAATTGATAAGTTCTGATCTGTTATTTGCGTCGGTGCCATCATTTTTTGCTCAAAATTCATTTTTCGTGTTGGAAAATGACTGTGAAGTTCGGGACGTTTCTCTGAAACATTCGTATAAGTGGGATAACAAGAATAAAGACGTTTACTTCTAATTTATGCATGCATTAGAAAACTTGGAAGGGTCGAGTTGCTCTAGTACTTTGATTCATCCCTTCTTTTGGTTATATTGAATTTTTGTTTTCAACATTTCAATAAAAATCAGGATAGTCATTTAATTTTTGCAAATTACACGTACTTATTATGACTCTAAGCGAATTTAACATACAAATACAAGAAAAATTTAATTTTTTAGAACTATAAGAAATCTTGTATGATGACATAGTATGTATGTATGTACCTAAGCACATACAAACATCTGGGGCAAGCAGAGCTCATAATATTAATATTTACAGGTTATCCATACGATTTATATTGGTAAGAATGATTTATTAGACAGATTAATCTATGTACATACATTAGGGTGGTTCTTAAGAAAAAAATTGGGGATGCCCTTTAATCGGTTCGTAATAGGATAGAAAAAATTTAAAAATTAATCTAAAATTTTTTCCTTAAACCTCTAAGGACCCTTTTTCAGAGTGAAATTTGACTTTTTTTATTTTGTTTTTTGAGAAAATCAAATGGGACGTCCCCTGAATCGGTTCGAAATAGGGTAAAACAATTTTTAAAATCAATCTAAAATTTTTATCTTTAATTCCTACGGACCATATTTCAAAGTGAAATCTGACCTAAGCCGTCATTTTTTTAAACTGTTGTTTCTTGAGAAGCTTTTAATTTTAAGAAAGAATATATTAAAAAAAAAGTATCATTTGGATATAGTTTTCGAGATATAGTCATGGGAAATTGCGGATATAGCTTTTCTAAAAATCATTTTAAATTGGATGTCATATGGAAGGTCGTTTTACTGTCTATAAGATTGATGCATAAAAATTTGAAATAATTTCCACGTGTTTTGAAGCATGGAGGTTTCTTAAAAATTGTCACCATTTTTTTTTTAAATAATTGCTATTTTCTCTAAAAATTGTTTAATTAATCTGTAATTTAATAAACATGTTATGATAGCCCAATTAACGGACTTCAATTCCATGTGACATCAATACATTTAAAATCTGTTCAACTTATAATGATTTTTAGAAAAGTCATATTCAGAACTTCACATGATTATATCTCGAAAACTAGATCCGAACGATCCTTTTTTTAAATATATTCATTCTTAAAATTAAAAGCTACTTAAAAAAAATAGTTTGAAAAAATGACGGCTTATGTCAAATTTCATTTTGAAATAGGGTCCGTAGGGGTTAAAGATAAAAAATTTTTTATTTTGAACCAATTGAGGGGGCGTCCCTAATGTACATATATATGTCTCGTGAAAAAAAAAAAATCTTAGACAAAAGGGATATAGCCCATTGTAAAGAACATACAATTTTCCATAAGAACGTATCTTGGAATTTTTTCGAGAAGATAATATTTCGTCAGCTTATTAGAATTCAAAGTATAGCAATATTTCGATGATTGAGAAAAAAATCAAGTTTTTTTGTTTTGTAAACATTTTTATACTTTTTTCAATGGGATGGTTCCGTTTTCGTTAGATTTTTCTTTCATGAGATATAAACGAAACTATCAATGAAACATTTGAAATTGCAGAAGGATTTTTATTTATAAAATATCTTTGGAATAGTGCCTTTCGAATGACATAAGTTTCATTTACCTCTCTTAAAAATAAGTACTAGAAAAGTTTACCATAAGTTTAGATGTTCACGTTATAATAATATAGATTAAGACGTACCCAAAACAAATTTCTCTTTTAATTGTGCGCCAACGACTTAATTAAATGAATTTGGATAAAACCTTAATCTTATTAAGTTTTATAACAACACAAAAAATGTTAATGTACCTCATGCAGCTATGAACGCGATTTGGTTAAAGCGTCTTGTATGGGGGAATCATGTGTATGTGTTTACTTTATTTTACCTGCCTTAACGGCTACATACACATATTATTTTGTTATTGTGCACATCTAAGAAACAGAACCTTTCGAATGATAATAGTTTCGTTCCCTTTATAATAAATACTAAAAAAATGTACCACAATTTTCGATGTCAGATAATTAGCTCTTCTTATACCAGCATTTTTCTTTGATGTAGCTGCAATGACACATAATAATATCTAAGTACTTATGGGGCTACATTGGTTCTTCCATCTGACGTATGCAAGCCGTAGCTTTTGATAAGTTTTGAAAAAATATTTATGGCGTTAAATACAGGCTTTGAAAAGGCAATCCAAAAAATCTTCTTTTTATTTCTTGCAAATATTTCTTTGATTATTGCATATCTTAAAATTGGATTGCTGAACTCAATATTACCATGTAATTGTCATTTATTAAATAACTTTTTTTTAAGAAGTTATTTTCCGAGATAGATACATACATAGCTTTATAAATATCAGTATAAAATACCTTTCATAGACCGCTATAATAACTTCTTAGTTACCTTCTGGCAGATCTGAATAAAGTCTACTTAGGGCATTTAGAAATCGGCCCTAAAGTACAGGAAATTATTAATACACACCAATGAAAAAATCAATTGGCACCAAGTAAAAACTAGGGGATTCATTTGATATTAACTTCATGCATTTATTTTGGAAGATGAGTTCTGGTTTTCTTAGTTTAAATTCCATGTAATCAGACACTACAATTTCAGCGCTTTCTATATGGTTCTTGTGCATTCTTATACAATTGCTTTCAACATACATATAACAAAAGTAAAACAAAACAAAAATATGTAGTACTTCAGTAAAGAACACATTCTAATACAAAACTCTTATTTTATTTTTTTATCTTTCATACAATTTTTAATGTTTGTTTGTGTAAAATGGTATATGGTTTCTCGCTTGCAACAGGGCATCTTAGCAGCAGTGCTTTCATCCGTTTTGGGCACCAAAGATCCAGAACAAGTCAATTCAATGGCCAAACAAGCTGGAGAGGTAAACTAAAGATAATAAAAAAACCGCTTAATGTAAAAATCATTAACCCATACTCATACACGTTAGAAATGGCTTACTTCTTACTTTAGATTGAGCGTTCTTCCACTTTTTCAATTATTCTACTTCTCTGCTTAAAACTTATTTCTTTGCAACCGTTATTTTGCTTTATTTGAAAATTGCATCTGCATTCCGAATTTTCGTTTCGTTTCAGTTCATTCAAATTGTTATGAATCTTTTGGATGCGCTGAAGACGTCATTCTCGCATCGTTCATTGGCCGCACGTTCCATAGGCAAACGTGACTCGGTGAGTGATGCAAGTGTAGCTGGCATCTCGATGCTAAAGGGTTATGTGCGAACCTACCGCAACGCGGATGAGAAATGCATGCAACGCTACATGTGCGAAGCGAACACGGAGTGCGTGCGCGAAATCGGTGGTACCAGCATTTTCTGTCAATTGGGATCGTAAGTGCTGACAGAATTTTCAATAAACGCAAAATTTATTATTGCTTTTTTTGCACAGCTATGCCACCAGTTTTGTACTGGGACGCACCAGTGACAGCCAATTTGAGCCGCTTTATGATGCCGGTCGCAGAGGACGTTCAGGCTTTGATTGCAATCAATTGTACCTGGAGTGCAATGAAGTCTAAAGACTTGAATGGAGGGAGTAAGAGAAAGACAACCTGTGTTGCTGTGACGCTGGCCGAAATACTTTTGACTGGATTTTCTCATGCTGTTATTCAATATAACGACATTTTTTCAAAATCTCTAAGTATTTATTGTATCTAATAATTAAAGCTTCAGCATAAAAATTTAAGAAAAGGAAAATGCTTTTGTAAAATTAACTCAAATTTAGTGTAAAAGTCACGAAACTTATTTATTTATATATTAAAATTTGTTGTTAAAAAACAAAAATAGGCAATAATTTAAGCAAAAGTATTTAATAATTCGATATTTATTTATTTGTGCTTATATCCAACATAAGTAAAAAGAAACGAAAATATAAAAATTATACAAAAATTAATTATATAAGGCTCTTTATAATCAAAGTATTTAATTTCGGCGCAAAAGTATCGTACCCGTATGTGAAACTTTGAAATTGCAGCATTCTCACCCAAGTACCTACCCTTAACGTAAAAAGCTTTTAAGCTTTCCAAAGTTTGCCGGCGATTTTTTTTAATGCTGCTATCATCTTACCTACCCCAAGTGAACTTTGTTTGCGTGGTATGAATTTATAGCAACATTACCAAAAATTTTATAATATCGAAACCAGGTCAGTCATGCGCCCTTTAAGTGGTAAATAAAGGCAACCCACACTTACGCAGTCACTAAAGTTCTACAAAAAAAACTAATTTCCCCAACTAAGTGACGTCATTTTGAGGTGAATCATGATTGCCAGAAAATTTTTTTTAACTACAAACATAAGATCAAGTTGTCTTGTACATAAGAAAAATGCATTGTGTATTAGCCGTGTTTTTTTTTTGACGAGGTCTCCCGCTTAAAAAAAATTTTTGTATGAGAAAGTAGTTGGCGATATGAATCGCCGCTTATACAGTTTGTCAAGTAATTGTTTGCAAAATACGTTGTGCAATACAATTTTCACTTTCATATTAAATTAAAAAAAGAAATGCAGATATTTGCAAACATTTTTTTTATTCAAAGGCCAAAAGAAAAGATAAAAATCGTATCAGGACAATGATCCTAAGCCCAAATCACTCTTGTGCAGGTCCTGGATGCTATATAATTGCAATTAACTGATGAGTACACCAGCCCAAGGCCCCGATATAATGAACCAAATTGCAAATGAATGGGCACACTGAAAAAACAAAGTTGCAAAACGGGCTTCAACAAATAAAAATAAGAGTTTTTAAGGAGGAATGGACAAAAAGATACCGGAAGGACATGATTTACAAAAGCTAATTGCGTCTAAAGCCGTGAGTGATACAACAAGGTTTGAGTTTTTATACCCTACACCGAGGGTGTATTCACTTTGTCTCTCCGTTTGCAACACATCGAAGGGGGCGTGGCAGGTATGGAAAAGTATATATATTCTTGATCAGCGTCACCACCTGAGTCGATTTAGCGATGTCCGTCTGTCTGTCTGGTCCGTCTGTTGAAATCAGGTTTACGGGAAAACCAAGAAAGCTAATTGAATGAACTTACACATACAGCTCACATCTTCTTGCAGGCATCTTGCTATTGAAAATGGGTGAAACCGGTTGACGGACACGCCTACCGCCCATACTCTATGTATATTTATCCAGGCCAATTTTGAAAAAAGTTGCAGCGATTTTGATGAAACTTGGTGATTTGGTGCACATATGAACCAAATTAGGATTAGCTTGGGTTTCAAAATGGTGGTACAGGGGCGTGGCACAGCCCTAAATTTTATCATTTATACCACCATATCTTGTAAGCCGTTCAAGATATTGCGATGAAATTCGGTAAACGAATAAATACCAAATATATCTTGAATTGTGATAAAAATGAGCGGAATCAAAAAAGTGGGCGTGGCACTTTTCTACTATTAAAAATTGGCACAAACGAATTTCATAAAAATTTTGAAGATAATGCCGCTGAAAGCAGTCATCAATACAAGCTCAGCCACTTTACTGAAAAAGCTCGTTGAAGGGCGTGACACCGCCCATAATATTTATAAACGTTATATTAAGAAAACTAGCAACGTAATCGTTATGAAATTTAATGAGGTAGATAAACTTGCTATAAGGTCTTTTACTTCAAAAATTTGGTCCAATAGTACCTGTGGGCGTGGCACCTCACATATAAGCAAAAAATGTTTATTGTTATAAATAGTGTGCTATGAGAGTAATCTTCATAAAATTTGGTATATAGATGTCAATTACTATAGGCTTTAAAAATTAATTAATCTTGACAAAATTGCATCAGTGGGCGTGGCACCTCCCATATTATGGCTGTTATTTTTGTTTATGTCCTATAAACTTTTGTTTTTGTTTTCATTAAATAATTTTTGTTGTTGTTTTCTAATGAAGAAAAAGTAAGGAATTGAATAAATTTTTTTTTTTTTTTGCAAAAAATATATGCATTTCTTTTTTTAATTTAATACGAAAGTGAAAATTGTATTACACAATTTATTTTGCAAACAATTACTTGACAGACTCTATATTAATCGTGCGAATAACCGTTGGGGTGTTCACAATAGAACTGGTTAATATGCGATTTGGCATCACAGTCTCACAAAGTTTCCAATTTTTAGTCGAAATTATTTCATCTCTAGACGTCACAGGGGGCGTTCAAGTATTACGTAACGCGATTTGGGGGGAAGGCGGGGGGAGGTCTTTAAAACGTTACGATGCGTTACAGGGCCGGGAGGGGCGTGTCGAAAAACGCGTTACGTAACATTATTTTGAAGTGAAACTTCTTCTCACGGTTCGCTTTAAGCAAGATCAAGATCGATAAACTTGTCAACCAAATCTGACAATGCACAATATTTATATGGTGTCCGGAGATTCCGAATACACAATCCGGAGCTTCTCATTTACTCGTTTTATGACCACTTTAGGTTAACACTTTGGCCGACACGGTTCGTTTCAATCGGTAAAAATTGTCAACCAAATCTGACAATGCACAATTATTATTTAGTGTTCGGAGATTCCAAAATTCAAGATCCGTAAAATCGAACCTGGTCACTTACTCGTTTTATGGCCATTTTAAGGTAAACGCTTTTACCGATAATTTAAATAAAATTCTGAAGCGAACCGTGTACAGTCGTTGATGCTTTTAAGATCAAGTAAATTTTTAAAATATGCTATGATAATTGTTTTTTATGTATTTTGAGTCGCTGAACACGATGAAATCACTAATGCAAATATTTTTGTGTTACTTACCATTTTTCTTGGAAAAAATTCGATACAAAAAAAAAAAAATTATTTTTCTGCCGAAAAGCCAGTAGTCCAGGAAAAATAGGGTTTGAACAACAAAATAATTCGTTACAGCAACCTGACAACGGAATATTGTTAAAAAAGCTATTGTAAAAGCGGACGAAAAAATCGAACCGACAGCAGGTATCCGGGGTGGAATGGGGTGCATTTTTAGAGGTTGAACACGGTTTTTCACGATTTCTGTCTAAACTGTACATTATATCAAAAAAAGTTTAATGCAAGAGTTGTAGGAAATAATAAGATCTACAACTTTTGTACTGATCATTTTCACCTTAACCTAAAAATTTTTCGAAAAAGTGGCTGAAAACCGGTTTTTTGGTTTTTAGTTTTTTTCTTTGACAAAAAAGTATCTATGAAGCTGAAACTTGAGCAAAAGATACTTTTCAGTGTTACACAAAGGCAGTAATTTTTTTAAGCGGAAATATTTAGAGGTTGTTGTTAAATTTAATTTTTAAGCTAAAAAAAAAACGAAATTTTTAGCTGCGATTCCTCTTAAAACTACACCTCTTAAGGAGTTATGTTTTAGCTCATTTACTCGTTGTTATGTCTTCTTTAGATAAATGGTAAAAAAGGTATTATTATTTCCTACAACTCTTGCCTTAGACTTTTTTTGATATGATGCACAGTTTAGCCAGAAATCGTGAAAAACCGTGTTCGACCTCTAAAAATGCACCCCATTCCACCCCGGATAGCTGCTGTCGGTTCGATTTTTTTGTTCTCTTTTACATGAGCTTGTTCAACAATATTCCGCTGTCAGATTGCTGTAATGAATTATTTTTTTTTCTCATTTTTTCGACTAATTCTAGTGAACTATAGTGAAAAAAGTTGTTTTTTACTATCTTTTGTGGGCTTTAGATGTGTTTTTGACTACAAAGCCCACAAAGAAAAAAAATAAAAAAATGTTTATACTATATGTTATGTTATTCATCATTTTCCATGGGAAAGGATTGGAAATATTAAAAAAAAATTCTTTTAAGCCATAAAACTGGTGAAAAATAACTTAAATTATAGTTTTGTTTTATGAATTTTTGAGGTATTTTTGACTACAAAGCTCACAAAAAACAATATGTAAAAAAGCTCTTATGTTTGTTGTGTTATTCTCTGTTTTTCATGAAAAAAAATTTTATAAATTCTTTTGGGCCTAAAAACTAATGAATTTATTTATTGTTTTTTTGTGAGCTTTGTAGTCAAAAATACCTCAAAGGTCCATAAAACAAAATTATATTTTAAATTATTTCTCACCAGTTTGAAGGCCTAACAAATTTTTTTTTAATATTTTCAATTCTTTTCCACGGAAAATAATGAATAACATAACATATATAAACAATTTTTTTATTTTTTTTTTCTTTGTGAGCTTTGTAGTCAAAAATACTTTTAAAGCCCACAAAAGTTAGTAAAAAAATTCTTTTTTTTCACTAGTTTTTGGCCGACAAAATCAAATTTGTTTTTTGTATCGACATTTTTCCATGAAAAATGGTGGATAACACAAAAACGTTTGCATATTTGCAAAAAATAAGTGACTTCATCGTGTTTAGCGACTCAAAATACATAAAAACAATTATCATAGCATATTTTAAAATTTCACTTGATCTTAAAAGCATCAAAAACTGTACACGGCTCGCTTCAGAATTTTATTAAAATTATCGGTAAAAACATTTACCTTAAAATGTTCATAAAACGAGTAAATGACCAGATGCGATTTTACGGATCTTGGTTTTTGGAATCTCCGAACACTAAATAATAATTGTGCATTGTCAGATTTGGTTGACAATTTTTACCGATCTTGATTTTGCTTGAAGCGAACCGTGTTTAGTGGAGGGTGATTTGATTAGCTGCAGCAATAAACATTATATTTATTATATAAATAAATAACGACGCGTTACTGGGGGAGGGGGGTTAAAAAATCTTCAAAAATTTCCTTACGTAATGCTTGAACGCCCCCAAATAGGAAAAAAGTAAATATTTATATATGAACAATAATTTGAAAAAGCACCGACTAAATATGAAATATTTATTTTTTATCCAATTTTACCGCTTGAAAAGGTATTTTATTTAAAATGTTGATTAACTTGAACTAAATTTTTATTTATAGCAGGTGAAAAAGTGCGTCAATTGAAAACTACAAAAGACAAAGTTGTGTGGCAGCGGAAGTTGATGCCCTGCTCGATGTATAGAAAATTTACTGAAGAACAAAAGACTGCCAGCACTACTACAGATTATTTGCAAAATGATAGAATCCCACAACAATACAACAACAAGAAAAGGCTTTGCAAAAGCAAAGTAAAAAAGTGCGTCTACTCAATCTCGAAAGATATATTCTTGTTGTTTTAGTGCGTATTAAAAACAATAAGCACACCAATTTCCAGTCTTGTATTCGAAACTTTTATTGATTAATGGGTTTTTTAAATTTTAAGGTAAACAATTTTTAATTAACGATGGACTATAATAGAAAATTTTATATTTGTTTTTTATCTTCGGCCAGGCCGAAACTCACATACCCTACACTGCACTGAAAGTACCTATTAAAAAAATGAATAAGTCGAAAAAATCGTTGAATAAGTCGAAAAAAGTGAAATGTTAGAAAGGTTGAGAGTGGTTAAAAAATGTTGAAAAAGTCGAAAATATATGCAAAATGTTGAAAAAAAATGAGAGAGGTTGAAAAATTCTAAAAAAGTTGAAAGAGGTTGAAAAAGTCGAACAAATACATATAGATATATTGGAAAATTAAAAGGGTTGAATATATCGAAAGAATATGGAAGAGGTTGAAAAAAATCGAATAAAAAGAAAAAGTTGAAATATGCCCCGCCCAATTAAGTCTCCAATTCCGTTTACTTTTGGTTCAATAAATTATATTCATGATCGACATCCTCATATCAAATATTAGCAAAATAGCTTGTATAGTTTGCGATATATGCCGCAGTTAAATTTAAAATTTAGGGCGGTGACACACCCACTGGTACAATCCAGTCCTTAGATTTTTCGGACAAAGGAGAGTAGCGCTTTCTATACAACATTAACACTATAAACGCCTATGCCTTGGCAACTATGGTAGTCCAAGAAGTACTAAATGAAATAATAAGAAAAACCTAGAGAAACTCAAAGTATGTAAGTTTAAATTTTGAAAGTTTAAAACGCAATTTATTTTAGTATTGCTTGCACTTCTGATGTTAAGTCTCTTTCTCTTTCTCTATTTTTTTTTTTTTTTTTTTTTTGTTTGAAGCGCATTAGCTACTTATTTTAGGATCCGACATTACCAAAAATTTGCGTCAAATTTTCGATTCTCTTACTCCTGCGGGCATACTGCCTTCTGTACACTTTAAAATTTTTGTTGCAATGCTCTTGGGCTTCTTTAGACGACATACCTGAAATGAAAGCAATGATATTGATATATAAATATGATATACACTCAGAAAATAAATTATTACTTATTACCTTATTACTTTGCTTATTAATTGGAACTTAATTTATTTATCTTGCATTTTAAAAACTTCAAAGAGAATTATAATTTTTATATGTCACCGACGAGATTCGAACCTTGGTCTCCTACGTTATGTCACTTTACAGAGGCGCGCACATCTTAACCAACTGAACTACTCTTATAATTATATTGCGTGAAACTAAAATCATATAAGTACTGCGCATGTAACAACACATAACCCCATCGAACCCCACTCGATGCAAAAAAGAAATGTTTTTTTTTTTTTTAATTAAACATAATTCCATAGAACAATTTAAATATATGTATGTATGTATATGTATATGCACATTTCACAAGCATACTTAATTTAGTTCACACACATCTAAGCGTAAAATAGCATAAGATGTCATGTCTCCACCATGTTATAAGACCTTGTGAACTGTGGGAGACATGTACCATCAGCCATATTTCGAAATATATAATAGAGCGGTTTCTCTCGCATACTGAGCGAATTTGTTTGCATCTATTTCTGAGGAGGTATTGATGGCAATTAAAGCTATTGCAAATCGATTTATTAAATTTTTATTTAATCCGGTGATTTCGGATTTGCGATTCCTTTATGTTATAGTTACGTATGTATGTATTTTAGACATGTTCAAAAAAAAGTCATGTTCTAGAATACTTTAAGAACGCTCGATTTTCGAAATCTTATTCATATTCGAGTATTTCCTCATTTAAAAAATTAAAAACAAAAATAGTCCTATGGCAGTTACCTGGGTTGCAAAATTTTTATTTTTTTAATTTGGCCGAAAAAAATTATGAAAATTTGATTTTTTCATATTTATACAGCCGTTCTCCCCATTTACACTTGATTTTGCGATTTGCGTTTTTATACAAATTGTACGATTTAATTTTTAGGTGCTCCGAAATTCGTAAGTTTTAGTTATCGACATGTTTCATTTTCACTTTGTTTTTGACAAGATAAAACAGCTGTTCTGGTTGATTTAATAAATTTAAAAGAATCAAAAAATGCCATTTTTTCAATTGCTTGTTTTGAAGCAAAAAGAAGACAGAAGCTTCTTGAATTAAGAAGAATGAAGCATCTATGGTCGAAGACAAATGCTTTTAACATGTCAGACGAAATGTGAGTTGCAATCATTAGCCTAAAGTGGGCTGTTTATTAACAACGTATTTTGTAGGTTCAAAAAATCATTCCGAGTGGATAAGGACACTTTCAAAATGATTTTGGAGAAATTTAAAATTCATTTAAAACCATCTCTAATACCGCAGTCCACTCAACTTGGTGCTGTACTGCGCTTTCTCGCCACAGGCTCTTACCAGTTGTAGATTGCAAAGGACCATCACATTAATATTGGTAGGAGCACCTTTGGGAAGATACTCCACAGATTTATTCCTCTACTGGAAATGGTGTTAAGCGAAGAAGTTATCACATTGCAAATGACTCAGCAGCATATACAGAAATCTTAAGACTACTTCCATGGCAAATACCAATTTCCTGGCGTCGTCGCATGCGTGGATGGAACGCACATTAGAATTTTGAAGCCTGTGCGAAATGAATCTGTTTTTTTTAATAGAAAAGCATTCTATAGTTTTAATGCCATGGTGGTAAGTGCTAGTGTTATGTTGGAACGTATCGTGGATTAATGGCTTTTAAATTTAGGTGTGTAACTATAATATGGAAATAATAGCCATAGATGCCACTCACCCCCGGGTCATGCCATGACTCCTCCATTTGGAATAACAGCCAGGCTAGAAACTATTTGTCAAGAAACATAAATGACAACTTTATTTTAGCGGACTCTGGATACGCCTTGGAAAGATTCGTTTTAACTCCATACAGGAGTGCAGAATTGGGAACTTTTCAGCATAAATTTAATAAAAGACATGCTGCTGCACGAAATATCATCGAGCGTACCATTGGGGTACTTAAAAGCCGGTTCGATGCTTGCAACGCTGTTTTAATTATGAGCCCAAGTGTGCATGCAAAATTGTAAACGTGTGATGTGCATTGCACAATATTTGTCGTAGGCGAAATACCCCAATTGAAGGTTTCGTACAATGTAATGAACCCTTTCACAATTTAATTCCTGAAAATGAGAACGAAGACAATCCAGATGGTGTATCATTAAGAGACGAAATTGCGCTTGCCCTCACATAATTCAAACTTATCTAAGGCATTGAAACATTGAGCAAGAACGAATTTATTGTGACCACTATCAATAGTTCGGTAAAACATTTAAGCATCGACTTTGATTCAAACTCAACCACTGGTAGCGAATTAAAAATAAGTGAACAAACCGTCAATACAAATATCGATGTAAGAAATTATCAAAAACTAGGCGTTGCTGCTGCACCAAACAAGAATCTTTGGTCGTTCGTGCTCTTTCGTAATAATATATATATATATTATATATATATAAATCCCTATTTGGACTATGCAGTTGCAGTGCATTTACACATAGTCCAGGCCCGTGCGCAAGGGGGGGATTTTGGGGGTTCAAACCCCCCCCCCCATTGGGAATTTTCGCACATAGATTTTTATTGACATTTGAATGAAAAATTAAAAAGACAAAACAAATTTTTTTTTTTTAAATAAAAGAACTGAAATGCCAATCAATTATAAGAGCACGAGTTTTTTATTTTCTCAAGATTTGCGCACTCTAGCTATTTTTGAACCAAAAAACACGATTTGGGACCACTGCGCGTCGCTAAGGCTAAGTAACACGACCTTTTTTTCTATGCGCGTTTAAGCATAGCTCCGGCATCAATAAAATCAGCTTCAATGAAAATTCATGCACAAATCTATTTGTACCATATCATTCAATTTTGCATGATAGTTAACGTGACATAAATGAAGTTAAACTTTGGCGTCAACGCTTTGGGGGGCAAGACATCAAAAATGCTTCGTGTTTTGACAGCTTTGCCTGTGACAACAGCAACAAATGAACGCTCCTTTTCAGTGCTACGTCGTCTAAAGACATACCTCAGATCAACTATGTCCAATGATCGGCTGAACGGCTCAACCTCGCTTAATATACATCACGATATCGAAATCAAAGTGGAAAGAGTTTTGGACGAGTTTTTTCAAGTACCTCGCAGAATTAGCTACTTACGTAATGATAACTGAATATCGAATCATATCATTAACACTAGACAAATGGCATGTTCTAGAATACTTCAAAACACTCGATTTTCGAAAATTCGTTCACATTCGAGTATATCCTCATTTAAAAAAATAATAAAAAAATAGTCTTAGGGTTACTACCAGAGCTGCAAAATTTTCATTTTTCGGAATTTGGCCAAAAAAATTAAGAAAATTTAATTTTTTCCTTATTTTCCTTATGTACACAAAAGGAAGTGTCGAAAGGAATTGACCGCTATTTTTTAAGCCTATACATAAGGAGAAAAACTGTGGCCTCTCCGCGAGTAGAGCTTTGATGTTTCTTGGGTAACAGCTCAAGTCCTTTGTTGTTTTGAAATTTGAAATTGTCAATGCCACTACATGAATTTCCATTAAAAAAATAAATGAAAAAAAAAAAATGTTTGTATGTTTGGCCCAAAAGTTATCAAAATTAAATTTTTTTTTAATTTTTTTAAGCTAATCATGCACTGACTACACGGTTAGAAATCTTGGAATATATTTTAATACAAGCGAAGTATTACAAAGATTTTTAATGCAATTTTGATTATAATTAATACTTTTGAATAGATAACAAAATTTTGTAAGACAGTTTGTATTAAATTTTAATATCGCAAGTAATACATTTGATTTTTAAACCATACTGTATCATATTTTAATACTTTCTTTATTAAATTATAAAAAAAAAATTTGTCGTATGCACTGAGATTCGAACCTGGTTCCCTTTCAGTACAATGGTTTCATGAGCAGTTTAACGACATCAGCCAACGTAGTATCGTATCGAAATAAAAAAAAAAGTATATTTAAATTATCAATTGACAACAACATAAAATGAAAGTTCAAAATTTAATTTTGACGGAAAAGTTAGTAATTGAAAGTTAGTCGTTCATGGAAATGACAGTAGCTCAGTTGGTAAAGATGAGCGTATATGAACAATGGCATGACGCAGGACGACGACCTAAGTACATAGGTTCAATTCTGATCGATGACAGGTAAAAAACTTAAGTTCTCATGTAAAGTTTTAAGAACGCAGCACAAAAGCAGCGTATCGTAAATTTTTTTTTTAAATTTTAATAAAAACGAGTTTTTAAATTTAAATTCAAATTTGTATTAAAAATGAATTTTAATGTCTAGGCAGTATTGAATTTTAATACAATTCTGGTGTAGTCATTTTATTCCAAAATTTCTAGCCGTGTAGTTAGTGAAGCAAAATATTGTAATTACTTGCTTATAAAATACTTTGAAAATTTTTGGATCAAAAATTAAATTTTATTTTTTTTTCTCATTTATTTTTTTAATGGAAATAAGGAAAATCGAAAAAAAATTTTAAAAAAAAATATTAAAAATAAGAAAACAAATCAAATTTTCTTAATTTTTTTGGCCAATTTCCGAAAAGATAATAAACACCTGTATTTATGTATTTAATTATAATTAAATGTCTATATTAAAAGTAAACCGAAGTTTGACGTTTTTTATGAAAATAATCTAATAAGAAATGTTTGAGTTAAAACCCCCCCCATGGATGATTCCTGCGCACGGGCCAGACATAGTCAATAATTTTCAACACGACGATTAGATAAAATTTATGCGCTATAAAATGCACGATTTCCAAATGAACTCAATGATGCATTTTTGCAAAAATCACAATTAAAGATAGCAATTGTGCGATCATTTCTTTTTTTTTTTTGATTTTTGCAAAAATCACAATTAAAGACAGCAATTGTGCGATCATTTCTTGGATTTCAAAAGTATGTAAAGTTTTTATGTTGAATTCTATTGAATTTCAGTACATAACTAAAATTTGTTCTTTCTTTTTCAAAGAAAAATTCAATAATAACAAACAATCCACAGTGAACGAAATGGAATTTCTTATATCCTGCGTGCAAGCAACTTATATTATTAGTAGAGTGCAACAAATGGAGCGCAAGATTGGTAATAAAACACCAACTACGTTTCCAACATTGGCTGGTAGATGTTTAAATTTAAAGTTTAATTTACTTATTGAAACTTTACAAACTTTGGCCAACAATGATCATAATCAAATAAAAGATACTATTGAACGTTTTGCAAAACTAGCTACAAGTACCTTTCAAAAGCTCTCTCATAACTATGAGCCATGTAAAGAGCTATGTATGTTTGCTATTCAATGAGGTTGTCAGTGAAACTACTATGATGTGCTGTAATCAAAATCAAAATCGAACAAAAAACTGTTTTTTCAATTTAAAGAACCAGCGCTGGATGATGATAAACAACTAAAACAAATTCTTGCACCCAATGAAACATTAAAATGCACATTTTGTCGTTATTCTTTTATAAGTGCATAATTTTTTTTTAGACTCTATGGAAATGTTTTTGAAATTAATATTAAATTTTAGCACAACAAACATTTAACATGCATAGTAAAATATTTGTTTTAATTCAGTCTTATTTGTTTTATTCATACTTTAAAATTTTTTTTACAGTTTAATAACTAAAAAGATCACATTTCACATGTACAGTAAAATAAACTTAAGAGATCATATTTCATATGTTTTGGCTGTTGCACTAGCTAACAAGAGCATTACTTCAATAAAATAACATTAATAACATAAAAACATATTTTTACAGTAAAATAAACTAAATCGATCACATTTCATATGAGTTATCAAAAAAAAAAAACCCACTTCATTTGATAAGCGCCTCAGCAATCTTTTTAGCCACTTCAAACTTTTCCCGCTCTATTTCCTCCATTTGCTTAAAATGTTCTGCCTGTCTTGTGCTCATCTTTTCCAAATTTTTACTGATTTTATCTAAAGTTTCCATTTGGGAAGCGCACAGACTCTGCAAATCGGAGAGCGCTGTATTCTCCTTCTCCTTAGCCACGCGGCGGCGCTTTGAGCAACACGGAGCTTCCTCCTGCCTTTCACAAACGAACGACGGTTCAATATTGCCTTTGTAGGTATAGTTATTTTCTGACTCGTCATCCACCAATTCGATGTCATCCGCTTTGTGGTTTTTGTTTGTCGCTGGAGCACCGAACGTTGCAGCTCCTACCCCGTCCACCATTTCAAACAACCCACAAATGGTTGCATTGGACTCCTCAATAGGGAGGACGACTTGATGAGTATATGGACCGCCGCCCGTAGCTTTTGCTTCATATTTGTTTCTTTTGCTTTTTGCGAATATTTATCTTCCAATCAGACCAAACCTACGATTTAGACAAATATTGTAATTAGGACAAATAAACAATAAGCACAAATAACACTAGTTTACAAGAAAAAAGATCTGGTTTCTCACAGACTTTTTTCGATGTATTTTGGGGCGTAGATTCCAAAAATGGCAATCTTTTTTTCTTAAGAATGTTTTCGAGATATCCCCGAAAAAACCCCATTTGCGGCACTTTTTTCATTTATTTGACTATATCTCCATACATTTTTTTTCGACTACATTTCGATACATACGCTTTTTATTTAAAAAGAAACGGAGAATAAAAGTAAAGAACCACACACATACACAATCGTATGTATTTTCGTTTAATTTTATTGCAAGTTTTTTAGTGTTTTTTCGAATAATTTCTACATTTTTCGTCCGATTTTCGCAAAATTATACTTAGAATATTTTTTTTTGTTTGTGTTTATAGAACAGTTCATAATTTTAATTTTTTTTTACTGAGCCTTCTGTTCAGTACTGTTAGTGCGAGAAAAACACAAAAAAATTACAGCGCAAAATGCATAAAAAGAAACAAATCATTTCTTTTGGGCAAACCAGCAGCTTATACTAGTTTTGATGACCGCTACGTATTCATCATCAGTAAGCTTTGTTCGCCGAAATTTAATAGTCTACTAGCATACTGTATCTTACGTCTTGCGTTGACCATTTAAGAAGCATCGCAACAAATATAAACATAGTGCGCCAAAAACTACATTTCCCTCTTCATATGCAAATTGTTCTTGTAATCTTTTTGATATCACACATTTCTTGACTAGCGCTCCGTTGAAAGCTTATTTGGCGATACGAACGAAGGTGCAAGTGCAAATATGTAAAATTGGCAAGCTTACCGAATGTAATTTTTTTTCAATCAATGGCTCTTCGGTCAAAATTACAAAAAAAGTGTAAAAATAAATTTATCCCTGTAACTTTTGAAATATCTCCAATGCGCGTGTTTTGACTATGTTTTTCCCAATGTGGGCCGTTTACAGGTTTGAGTTAGGAAGCACAAATGTTGGGACAATTATTTTTATTCCTCAAGCTATAATCTAGCAAAAAATAAATAAAATCCCTCTCCAAAAGATTGAAAAAAAACCACCCTAGTGTGTATATTAGGGTGTTTTTTTTCAAACTTTAGGACAGGGATTTTGTTTATTTTTTCCTATATTATAGCTTGAGGAATAAAAATAATTGTCCCAACATTTGAGCTTCCTAGTAGGGGTGGCAATCCTGCGATTTGCTCTAAATATAGGCTAAAGTAATCCCGGGATTATAAAGAGACAATCCCGGCATTTTCGGGATTAGAAAAAAATTTTATATTATATAATAAATATTCTTTTATATGACATATTTAAGTACAAAATCTGCAAAATAACTGTTTCCAATACATTTGATGTGCATGAAACATTATTGCATTAACCTGCAAAATGCACTTCAATTGTGTCTGAACCTTAAATTGAGTAAAAATAGCTTTTTATTGTAGCAATTTGTTGCTTAAGATTTTCTTAAAAAAATGTCACATAACAAAAAAATAAATATCTTTTTTAATACTTTGACTAATTTTAAGAATTTTTTACTAAGTGCGATTTGTATTGAAAATTGATAGTTCAGGAGAAAAATGATAAAATGTGAAATTTAGACTAAAATTATTTTTATCAATAACGGAAATACTAAAAATGTAATAGAAAAATATCATAAGCAAAACATATCTATTTTTTATAATAAAATAAAAATCTGCAACACAAAATATAGGCTTGTCTTCAAAAAAAAAAAAACTTAAGAAAATTTAAAAAAAAAATTTAAGTTCTAAGATATAATTAAACCTTTGTCTGAAGCTTTTTTTCTGAAATCAGCTTCAAAAGATTTTGACAACTTAAATGAAGCACACTTATGGGTGCGTCTACTGAGAGCGAGCCATTCGGTGCCACTAAATGCCATCACTGTCACATTTGAATAAGGTGATAAAGTATTAATCAAGTACAAAGTGTGGTACACGAATTTTTAAATGTAAAAATAAAATTTAATAATAAAATTGATAGTTTGGTCATAAATGCTTGATTATCCTCTATCATCTCCTTTTAATAGTGACTATCTTCTACTAGTCAAACTTAGAATATGTGATTTAGATGTATTAACACTCGAAGTGTTCTAAGTCAATTTTTAAGCTATTATTTTTTCTATTATTTTGCGTTCTTATTCTTCATTGTTACGCTGTGAAATAAAGCAATTTTGATTTTATATACATATAAAAACATAATGCGTAACAAAAATTAAAAAAGCAAAATTACATGTTACGCGGGAAGGTGGAAAACGCAACGCACAGTCAAAATGCAGATCACAGCTTATTTGATGCAGTAACTTCAACGTGAAGTGGCACTAATATGGCGTGAAGTAAAACGGTAATTTTTTTTTGTTTGCTTTTAGCGGATATTTTCTAATTGTTTACGCAAAATATTAGTTTGATCATGCAAGTCAAGGTAAAAACAAGTGTAATTTTTCAAAATGGGAATTAAGCAGCGTGAGTTGGCCATTCCCAGCGTACAATTGCTGAAATGGTTAACTGAAGTCATTCAACAGTTCAGCATATCATTGAGCGTTTTTTGCATGAAAACAGACTGCAAGATAAGGGCAGAAAAGCACCAAATAAAATCTTCAATGAGTCTGATGAGCGATTTATAGGGAGGAAAGTTCAAAAAAATCCGAAGCTATCTGCCCAAAAATTAGCGGACGAAGTGCGTAAAGAGATTGGAAATGAATGCAGCGCTAAGACCATCCGACGTGTGCTTAGAAAACATAACTATAATGGTCGAGTAGCTCGCAAGAAGCCATTCATTAGCATGAAAAATCGACAAAGCCGGCTGAAATTCGCTACTGAGCATATTTCTAAAGATTTAGACTTCTGGAGTACAGTCATTTTTTCTGACGAATCTAAATTTAATATATTTGGCTCAGATGGAAGGAATTACGTGTGGCGAAAACCAAATACGGAACTACTTAAATATAGAAAATTTGCACGCGACTGTAAAACATGGCGGCGGTGACGTTATGGTCTGGGCCTGTATGTCAGCAGCCGGCACTGGAAATTTACTCTTTTTTTTGAAGGAAACATGGACAAAAATGTGTATCTTCATATCCTGTAAGACTCGGGATACGAGACAAGTTTCGGTTCTATCAGGACAATGACCCGAAACACAAGGCAGGGATTGTGCAGACCTGGCTAATTTGGAAATGTCCACACTTGATGGCACCACCGGCACAGTCACCTGACTTGAACGTCATTGAAAATTCATGGTCTTTGTTGGAAAATAAAATTCGAAACCACACCATATCTAACAAAAACGATTTAAAAAAGGCATTACAGGAAGAATGGAGTCAAATCACCCCAGAAACCACCCAAAAGTTAGTGGAATCTATGCAAAAAAGACTGAAGGCTGTTCTAAACCAAAAGGGCTACCACACCAAACACTAATTTTTTAGAAATAAGCAAAAAAATATACAAATTTTAAGTTTTGACTGAACTGTATCAAATAAGCTGTGACTTGAATTTTACCTGTGCTTTTAAGTTTTTTTAATTTAGTTGTTAAACAACAAACTTATAAAATAAAAACACATACTTTAAATAAAATGCTCAAATGATTAAAATTGCGTTTACAATTTTTCAATAACCTTTCCAGTTTCAAAAATATAGTGATTCGAACTTTAAAAAAGGTACTGCATCAAATAAGCTGTGAGCCACTGTATGTGTGAATGCTGCTTCACCGGTTAATAATGCCATTTTGCTAGGAAATAAAATACCAACAAATATGGACATGTATCGTGGTAATAGTGAGGAGTGGATGATATCTTATGTGACCTTACCAAAAATGGTACCGGGTGGGCTTAAAAATTTAACCACAATTCCGGTAGATAAGGAAGTGGAAATTTTATTAAGCTGCGGTCCCCAATTTGTACCGCCGAACGTGCTTACATTCATAAATGTTATCGATTTAATATCTCATTTTGCTCTAAGATATAATCATGTGTATTATGGTGTAGGAGATTTTAATTTAATATTTAATGAAGTATTAAATGAGCACCATTATATATTGAGTGAGGTTTTAACCTCTGAGAAACATAATAATATTGTAGTTAGGATGTTTTTTAATATGTTGAAGAAAGTTAAAGGTTTTTTATTGGACCATAAGGAAGTATGCATTGTACAATCGGATAAAAGTCGTTGTACAACGTTAATGCATAAAACGGACTATTTTGCAAAAATGAATGAGTACATAGAAAAAAGTATAAAAGACGGTACTTATGTGTTATATATGGGGTATTATGACCGAGAAGTAACCATAGTACGTGCCACCTATAAATATATCAGTATGAAACTGCAAAAATTTTATAGAGAAAGTGTAATTAAACCTTCTTCTTTTAAAAAATACGTGTCATTGCGGGACTTCGACAAGAGGGAGGTGAGGTTTCCTTGCCTATATGGAGTGATTAAGGATCACAAGGAGGGTAATCCATGTCGACCCATATGCAGTAGATAAAATTGGTACAGTTACCCAAACAGCAGATAATTTATGAAATTTTAGGTAATTTACTAAAGGCTAATTTTTGGCATCATAACGTACGAAATATAGATAATGTAGTCGAAGAGTTGTATAATATACGCATTAGGGTGTTTTTTTTTGTCAAACTTTAGGACTGGGATTTTGTTTATTTTTTCCTATATTATAGCTTGAGGAATAAAAATAATTGTCCCAACATTTGAGCTTCCTAGCTCAAACCTGAAAACTGCGCGGACAGAGTTTATGTCAAAATCCGTTGAAATTTAACGAAAAAACCGACTTACTAAAACGTAGAAAACTCTGCCTTAGGTGCCAAGATATAGCGTTTTGGGTTTTTAAGTTGAATGGGGGTCGCCAGCCACTGTTGTACAGCCACGCCCACATTTTTCGTGTGACTAAAAATGCGGAAAAAATACACCCAAAGGATGTATTTTTTTTTTTTTTTTTAAATTTGCGGTGCTGTGTGCCTATATAATAGAATCGGGTTTGAATAAAATTCTCCCAAAATTTCAGCTTCCTAGATCAAACCTGCGAACCGCGCAATCACTTTGTTTTTTAGTACAATTTGTATGAAAAACGAAAAAGCGAAACAACGAAAATCAGAAAATTTACTAAAACGCAAAAAAAATCTGTAATAGGTAGGGTATCACAGATACACTTTGCTATATTTTTATTTTCGTTGGTCTAAATTCTCAAATAAACATATCGCTCACTTACTTCAAGACTGGCACAACTCAAAAAACCTGATTGCAGAAATATCCGACATTTCATGTTTTATTTTATGTGAAAAAATCAGAAAAGTATCTCATAAACTTGCCTTGTGAGAAGAGTTTATGTGGACATACTTTTCGTCATTTTCATATAAAACGTAAATTATTGAAAACTTTAAATGCGTTTTTCTCCCACTTTATGTTTTTTGAGTTATGCCAGTCTTGAAGTAAGTGAGCGATATCATATATTGACAAATCTTTTACTGTCATGAGTATATCTAGGAATTGAAAATATACAATTATTAAAAATTAATCAAAATATATTTACGTGTTGGCTACGGGTGTTGGAAATTTTAGAGTAAGTACTGGGTGTTTTTTTTTAGAGGTTTGTTTTTCGAATAGAGATAAAATTGGCATTTTATGGTCAAATCTGGCAACTCTAATGTCATTTATGTTCAGTTTGGTTTGCCATTTCATCGTGAACAGGTTGACAAAAGAACAACGCTTGCAAATCGTGCAAATTTATTTCGAAAATAATGGTTCAGTTCGCGAAGTTTACCGCAAGCTCCGTCCATTTTATGGTCGACATAATCGTCCATCAGAGCAATTAATTCGGTTAACCATGGGTCGTTTTCGCACTATGTTTACTCTATGTGATAATACGCATCCGCAGAGACGTCGAACAGTGCGCACCGAAGAAACAATTGCCGCTGTAGAGCAAAATGTTGAAGAGGACCCGAATGAATCGATTCGCCACCGTGCACAGCAATTGGAGCTTTGTCCATCAACTTTATGGAAGATTTTGCGCAAAGATCTTGGCTTGCGACCTTACAAGATCCAGCTTGTGCAAGAATTAAAGCCGCGAGACCATGCAATGCGTCGTGATTTTGGTGTATGGGCCGAAAATGAGATTGATCTCGATGCTGATTTTCATCGCAAAATTTTGTTCAGTGATGAGGCTCATTTTTGGTTGAATGGCTACGTCAACAAGCAAAATTGCCGCATTTGGAGTGAAGAGAATCCACATGAGACCCTTGAGACGCCATTACATCCACAAAAACTGACTGTTTGGTGTGCTCTATGGGCTGGTGGAGTCATTGGGCCATACTTCTTCCGAAATAATGCTGGAGAGTCAGTTACCGTTAATGGAGACCAGTATAGAGCCATGATAACCGACTATTTTGTTCCCGAATTGGATGGCATGAATGTGGATGAGTTGTGGTTCCAACAAGACGACGCTACATGCCACACAGCGCACGTCACAATCAATTTATTGAAGGAAACATTCGATGAGCGCATAATTTCGCGGAATGGACCTGTCAATTGGCCACCAAGATCGTGTGATTTGACACCATTGGATTATTTTCTTTGGGGATATGTGAAGTCGCTCGTCTATGCCAACAAACCAGAAACGTTAGGGGACTTGGAAGCCAACATTCGTGGCGGTATTGCCGACATACGGCCCCATATGCTCGAAAAAGTGGTTCAAAATTGGACCTGTAGAATTGGCTTTATTCGAGTCAGCCACATGCCCGAAATCATATTTAAACATTAATGGCATAAAATTATCCTTCCAATAAAGCCAAATTGATGGACATTAAAACGATTTTCTTGTGTTTTATTTTAATGCGAAGCTCTGTACCTCTAAAAAAAACACCCGTTATATGTAGTATATATCCTACGACTCATGAATTCCTTCACTAATAAAAACGAAAATGTTTAACCAGTGGGAAGACCTCCAAAAAATTAGAGAATGAGACTTTACCTTCAACAGGACAATTTATACATTTGCACGCGATAAATGGTGATACTGTTCATAAAAGTACCCAAAATACAACATGGAATTCATTAGCGATTTGAAAGAAGACAAATGATCCAATTAAAAAAGAGTTCAATATAATTCAAAATTTAAAAGAACTCCACTCAAAATGGTTGATTCTGAAAAAAGTAAATTTATACAATCAGAAGTTGATAAAAAGATACGTGAAGATTTTATTATCAAATCGGCGTGCTTGTTTGATATTGCTCTATCAAACGCTTTCCAACTGATAAAAATCGACAAGGATATAGGAAGTATGTTCTACTGAAAATGTAATACATTCAATACTTCTCACAGTAGCCTTTTTGCTGGGAAAAAATGTTCAATAAAGTTGAGAGGATTACGTTATCTGAGAATACTCCAATGCTCAAGAAAACTGAAATACACGAAGAAGATTGCATAAGACTAATCTGAAGATAAATGTGATTCTGATTCGTCTGATTCTTCTGAAGCGGCTTACACATCACCTAAGAAATTGATCAAAAAAAAAAAACCCTACCACAACAAAAATGTATTCAAAAGAAGAAGTTTGCACTGCTTTGGATTACGCGAAAGTTTCCGACAGAAATGCATTTCATCTTTTAGCTGGCAATGTTGTCACATACCAAGCAGTAAATCGGGCTCCAAATTCTTTTAAAGTCTTTCCATCTAAATCGTCAAATAGAAGAATCCGTTTGCGTGTACGTAAAAAGTGGCCGAAGGTGTTAACAAATCTTTCAAGCCTGATCAACCTTTGGCAGTTCATTGGGACGGGAAAATGCTTCAAGCCTTGACGCTAAATAAGACAGATTAGATATTCTGGTGACTGAAGAAGGAGTTGAAAGGCTTTTAAGAGTTTCAGGAACAGATGAAGCTCGGGCTACTGCTGTATTTCAAACATTAACTGATTGGAAGCTGATTGCCCAAGTAACGGCTTGGATCAACAAATAAAACATGTAAGTTACTTCAGGACAAATTAGGAAAGAAGAAGCTTTTCAGCCTCGCTTGTAGACATCACATCAGCATTTCATTGTCACTTCGAACCCTCAAGTGGACCAGATATCAAATTGTTTCAACGATTTCAATAGTCTTGGGATTCAATTAACAAAGACAAACGTCAGAGTGCAGTGGAAGTTGGGAAGATATTTGCACCTATACGAAATTAAATTATTAAATTTGCTAAAAATCAGTTATCCTTCCAGCCTCGAGATAACTACAAAGGACAGCTTTTGCTGACTCTCAAAAGCTCGAATGTCAAAAAAGATATCAGAATTTATGCTCCGGGAGCATATCGCAGAGTTAGATGGATGGCTAAATTAATCTATTGTATGAAAATAACCCTTTCCGAGGTCAGTTTTATTTACAAGCAGCTAAACTAGAAAGTGTCCGACAGTTGATCATCTATGTCGTCAATTTAAACTATGCAGCGAGTACTCCAACACGTCTATCTGCAACTATACTTTTGTATATAAATTCTAGCTAATCTAACGTGACCAGATATTTTTCGGCAAAATGGGGAACAGCCAAAAAATCCATCAAATTTGCGTTGAAATCCTAAAATTTTTCGGAAAAAGTTAACCTTTTCTCAACTTTAGATATATTTCAACAATGAAATATTTTTCAAAAGTGTTTTTTTAATACATAAAAATATTTACTTAAAAAAAAAGGTCCTCACATCCACATTCCGAAAACTCTAGCAAAATGAGATATATTTAATGAAATGCAAACGCGAACCGCGGGGATGACATTAAACTAATTACAATACAAGAAATGGCCACTTACTTCATTTCAAATTAATGCTTATATTTTTATACCCTACACCGTGGGTATATTCACTTTGTCTCTCCGTTTGTAACACATCGAAGGGGGCGTGGCAGGTATGGAAAAGTATATATATTCTTGATCAGCGTCACCACCTGAGTCGATTTAGCGATGTCTGTTTGTCTGTCTGTCTGTCTGTCTGTCTGTCTGTCTGTCTGTCTGTCTGTCTGTCTGGGTGTCCGTTGAAATCAGTTTTACGGGAAAACCAAGAAAGCTAAATGATTGAAACTATCACACACAGGTCACATCTTCTTGCAGGCATCTTGCTATTGAAAATGGGCAAAATCGGTTGACAGACACGCCTACCGCCCATACTCTATGTATATTTACCCCGGCCAATTTTGATAAAAGTTTCAGCGATTTTATGAAACTTGGTGATTTGGTGCACATGTGAACCAAATTAGGATTAAGCTGGGTTTCAAGTTTCCAAAGGGTCGTACAGGGGTGTGGCACAGCCCTAAATTTTATCATTAATGCTACCATATCTTGTAAGCCGTTCAAGATATTGCAATTAAATTTGGTAAATGGATACATATAAAATATATCTTGAATTGTGATAAAAGTGGGCGGAATCGAAAAGTGGGCGTGGCACTTTACAACTGTTAAAAATTTTGATTCCGTATATCTCAAAATTCGCACAAACGATTTCCATAAAAATTTTGAAGATGATGCCGCTGAAAGCAGTCATCAATACAAGCTCAGCTACTGGACCGAAAAAACTCGTTGAAGGGCGTGGCACAGCGCACAATATTTATAAACGTTATATTTAAGGAACTAACAACGTAATCGTTATAAAATTTAATGAGGCAGATATACTAGGTCTCTTACTACAAAAATTTGGTCCAATAGTACCTGTGGGCGTGGCACCTCCCATATAAGCAAAAAACGTTTATTGTTATAGATAGTGTGCTATGAGAGTAATCTTCATAAAATTTGGTGTATAGATGTCAGTTACTATAAGCTTTAAAAATAAATTAATTTTGAAAGGATTGCATCAGTGGGCGTGGCACCTCCCATATTAACATAAATTTGTTAGCGCTGTTTTAAGTGAACTATTGCAGCAATTGGTATGAAATTTAATGTATGTATTTCTGTCGCTATAGGGCATATCTGAATCAAAAGTGGCTGAAATAGCATCAGTAGGCGTGGCACCTCCCATACAAATAAAATACGGTAAGTGGCATATTTATCGAAATATGTGAGCAATCATACTAAAATTTGGTGTTAGGGGTTTGATTATGGAAAGCTATTTCTGGATCAAAACCGGGCTGAATTGTACCAGTGGGTGTGCCACCGCCCTAAATTTTGAATTTTTGTTGCAGCATATATCGCAAACTATACAAGCTATTGAGCTAAAATTTAATATGAGGATCTCGATCGCGAATATAATTTATTGTACCGAAAGTGGGCGGAACTGGAGAATTGGGCGTGGCATATTTCAAAATTTTCATTTCTATTCGATTTTTTCCAACATTTTCTACATTCTTTCGACTTTTTCAACCTTTCAACTTTTTCCAATATATCCTATATGTATTTGATCGACATTTTCAACCTCTTTCAACTTCCTTCATAAGTTTCTTTATTTTTTCGACTTTTTCATCAACTTTGAATTGTTTAAAAATTTTTCAACCTTTTTCAACTTTTTTAGAGTTTTTCAACCTCTCTCAACTTTTTTCAACATTTTGCATATATTTTCGACATTTTCCAACCTCTGCCAATCTTTCTAACATTTCACATTTTTTTCGTCTTACTCAACCTCTTCAATGTCTTTTCAACATTTATTTAAAAGGTTATTTCAGTGCAGTGTAGGGTATGTGAGTTTCGGCCTGGCCGAAGATAACACCTTAACTTGTTTAAATTAATACCTTTAATTTTATTGGTATAATTATGATGCTATCGTAATTGTTTAAAACTTTAAAAATTTCTGAACAAAAAATATATCTCCAAGCCTGCAAAAGATTTTGGTCGGTGCACTAAAAAAATGTAGATAATAAGTTTTTCTTCCTTATTTTGATAAACTAAAAGAAGAAACTTCTTGTTTACTCTTCTGTCATATTATTCATGCATTTATAATTGGATTAAACACTTTTTAATTATTTCTTTTTATCTTTTGCTTACGCTTTTATAACGAATCTCTTAATTTCAAGATAAAAATTTTTCGAAGGATTAATTCTGTGCTTTACTAACAAAATCATAAAAAATAAACATATTCGCTCGCACACATACACCACCGCCGCCAAAAGAAAACTTTTTAATGATAACATTTTCCTGATGCTCCTGGCCAAGTCATTTGCGAGCAAGCAACTCGCGAAAACCGGCAGCGTAATGTTGCATATTGAAAAAAAAAGACGAAAAGATTTTCGTTAAACTCAAAACAACTGCTGCAGCTGATGGCGTCTCGCTGCAATGCAGCACACAAAATTATAATAAAAAAGTAGCAGCGAACGCATTTAATTAATGAATGCAAAGGCTGATATGCAAACTGGGTGTGCAGCGGACAGAAACGGTTTCTGAGAAAGTGATGCGGTAGTGTGTCGATGCTACCTTCTGCCAGAAATGAGTTAAGTGCAAATTAAGTGGCGTCAAAGTAGTTAAACTTTTTGAAACCCAACATGCTCGTCGCCGATTATGATGCCAATGCCGCCTACGATACCCAAAGCATTGTTCCACTTGGCGCTTTTTGCCAGTCGAAACTAAGATAGTTTAACAGTTAGAGGCACGTTGCAATTTATGCTTTATTTTTACTTGCATTGCATTAAATAATAAATTTGCCAAATGTTTTCTTAACTGCTTCTTTTGGCAGGACAAGCTGGCCATCACTGCATAGCATAACTCACTTGGCAACAGAGTTGTGCTATTATTTATTCGAGAAGGGAATGATTAATAATCTGAAGACTTTTATACAATGCTACGGATAAGTACTGAACGTAGCTGAATAATGTGACCTCTATTTAAAAAATAATTGATTGCAGAGCAAATTTTAATTATTTATTTAAGACTTAGGTTAGGGTGTTTATTTCGAAAACTTTTAGATGTAAGTATTTTGTTTTTTTTTTTTGCTTACATGTTAGCTTGAGCATTAAAAATAATTTTCCCAATATTTGAGCTTCCTAGCTCAAGCCTGTAAACGGCGCGGACGGAGCTTATGTCCGATTTCGTTGAAATTTTACGAAAAAAATGACTTGCTAAAGCGTAGAAAAAATCTGACTTAGGTGCCAAGATATAGTGTTTTAGGTATTTTAGCTGTAAGCGAGATGTCACCTACTGTTGTCAAGCCACTTCCACATATTTCATCTATCTGAAAATATTTTTAGATTTGCGGTCCTATATGCCTATATTATGGAATCGAATTTGAAGAAAATTCTCCCAAAGTTTCAGCTTCCTAGATCAAACCGGCGAACGGCGCTCTCTTAAAATTCATATGTAATCGGTCGGTCAAAAAGAAATAAAATAAAAAATATTTGTGTGAGACAGAAATGTCACCAATATTATGTAGAAAATACAAACATCGATATGATCGCATAGAAAAAAGAAAGATCGTTCAACCTTGTCCAAATTAAATCATCATTACTTTTAAATATTTTTATTGTATGAGAGTTTTGGAGGATTAATTCTCATTTTAAATGCAACACAAAGAAAATATTACCAGAAATTTCAATTTAATAACAAAATGTTATTGGTTGTGTCAAAAAATTTACTCAAATTATAGATAACTTACCGACATATTCATCATTGAAAGGCCCTTCCCATGTTGATATGTTGGTTTCAATGCTAGAAATTTTTAATATGCTTAAAGTAAACTAAAGGAATCATAATACTATTTTAAGTAAATAATTAAATTATAATTTTATGAAGTTTAAGGTAGTTTTTCCTTTTTTTTTTATCACTTCACCGTGTATCGTAAATGAACGGTTGTCATTAAAAGTTTAAAACTATTGAAATTTATTACTGGTGTTTTGAGCTTAGGTAGGAGTGGCAGTCAGTTACAAAAACCGACTCACTTAGACCAAGTTTGGTCCATTGTGTTTTGAGCTTAAGTCAACAAAATTTTGAGACTTAACCATTAACTTGGTAGTTTTGATTTCAATAATATTACAAATTGTGCGATATATTTTATGATTTACAAGTTATTAGAGAAAAGCCAAAATTGTATACACACTGTAAGCCTATATTATTGACAAAATTATTATAGAGCATTGCAAAGCTTGAAGAAAGAAAAATATTTTTTCTTCTAATATTGCAATAGAAAAAAGTCATAAAAGGAAATTTTGTAAAAAGGCACAGCTAATAATACCTTAAAAAATATGGTTTTGCAGAATAGCTCAATTATAACTTCTTAACTTTAAATACAAAAAAGAGAATAGCATAGTTCACATTTAAAATATAAAAACTCAAAAAATAGTTTTTTCTAAATAGTGCAGTCATTTGGTTATAAAAACAGACGTTGCATGGAAAGTTTTCCGGTAGTTTTGAAAATAAGTAATTTTATAGATTTCGATGTGCTCTTTCCAAATTTCAACTTTGCCACCTCGTATTGTTGCCGCTCGCTCCGTCATAAAAGCAGTTTTTTGACAATATCTCTTTTCTGACTCATTTTACGATCAAAACATTTATATACTAAATGAAACTAGAGGAAATGGCCTACAATTTATGTCACAACCTTTTTTTCGTAAAATCAATAGTTTTGGCGTACGTATGCTTCTATAATATAATTTTTATCACCAATTTTTCAATATTTTTTTAACAAGGAAAAAATATCCAATGGCATTATCGTATTTGACTAGTGTTTCACCGAGACTACGAGGCAGCCTCGTTTTTGACTACGAGAACGAGGCGAGACCGAGGCGAGATGGAAAAATAAATTTTCCTCGCTTGAACGAGGCGAGGCGAGATCACACGGCACCTCGCCTCGTCCTCGCCTCGGTCTTGCCTCGTCCTAGCCTCGTTTTCGAAACCAAGAGCGAGGCGCGTTTTGACCAAATCTGAACATGTAAGGCCCATATGCAGATTCAAAATATGAATGTAATTTTTATATTAAAATCTATATTTAACTAATATTTTAGTATTTTATTTTGAGTAAACTACTTTGTTTTATTTTTAACCCGCATGTGCTTCTTACGAGTTCAGATTTGGTCCAAGCGCTAATGGACAGAAGTGCTTGGATCGCATCAGCTTTTATGCTACTTCGCCTCGATTAATCGATAACAGAAGCATGTAAGGCTATAAGCAAAACTGCATGATTGACAACACTGTATTGAAATTGATTTATTCTAATACTTAGTCTTTCTAAGAACATGTAAGGTTAAGCGAAACGCACAGGGTAATGCTAGTATATAAATAAAGATCAATATATGTATATTCGTTGCTAATGGACTCCTAAACCGTTCAACCGACCGACGAAAGATTTGACATACATATATGTTTCTTATGATTTGGGATGCTCCGTAACATAGTTTACGATAAATGGGTGATGCCACCCTCACTTAAGAGAAAAACAGAATTCATCATATATTATCAACTACTTAATGCAGATTAATAAAACTTGGTACATTTATAAAAAGTAGAGGAATTACTAAGATTCAATTAATAAAATGGGCGGTACCATGCCTTCAATATAAGAAAAAAATTAACTTTATCATATCTCAATATTTATTTGACGTAGATAAATAAGATTTGGTACATATCTTTCTTATAGTTTGTAAAAGGTTCATAGCTTAGTTTGGTTTGGAAAAATAGGCAATGCCTCTCCTTTCCATATAAGAAAAGAATTAAATTCATCATATCTCATCCAATTCACCAAAAATAAAAATAGATAATTTATTTTATTTCTTGAGGCTTGATCAGCCTATCAGCCCGGATACATGTATAATTTTTTTATTTATTTTAATAAAAACCTCGCTATTTTACCGAGGTGCCTCGGCCGAGAACGAGGCGAGGCCGAGGCGAGGCATGTGATGGCAAGATCTCGTCCGAGGCCGAGGCGAGGCGAGACTTAAATTTATAAAACGAGGCGAGACCGAGATCAACTAGAACCTCGCCTCGCCTCGGCCTCGGTGAAACACTATATTTGACGGAAGTACATTTTGCGGCGCCCGTACGCCAAAACTATTGATTTTACGAAAAAAAAAGGTTATAACATAAATTGTAAGCAATTTTCTCTAGTTTCATTTTGTACGTAAATGTTTTAATCGTAAAATGAGTCAGAAAGGAGATATTGTCAAAAAACTGCTTTTAGGCGCCATTTTTCCAATATGGCGAAGCGAGCGGCAACAATACGAGGTGGCAAAGTTGAAATTCGGAAAGAACACATCGAAATTTTTAAAATTACTCATTTTCAAAACAACCGGAAAACTTTCCAGGTAAAACTACCAAATGATTGTACTAAAAGTCTAATGCATGTTTTTGTGTCGCGAGGACTTTTTAGTAAATTTCGAGACAAATATAATATTAAGTGAATTTAATATAGTCAATCTATTTAATTCCTTCAAAAATTGCAATTCGGGGTTATATAATTTTTTTTTTAATGGAAGCTTACCACTCTAACCATTTTTCATTCTAAGTTTTGAAAAATTCTTGCATTTCCCATAAAAGCGGTAGAAGAAAAATAAATTGGGTCTTATACATTCGAATATTGCACTTTTCGTCAATATGATACATTGGCGCATTTTGTTTCAAGCAGTGCGTTTTATCCAGATTTTGCTAATTTTAAAAGCTCCATAGAACATTTTTAGTGCTCAAAGTTTAACTCTAATCCGAATGTGTCACTAATAGAGGTCTGCATAAGTATAATCGTTAACTTACGAAACTGTTACCGAAGTCAATTTTATTGATTTGAATGCGTATACATAGCGTTTGCTTGTGTTACTGTTACCATCATTATAAATTTCTCTTCTTACTCGTAACCAACTGTACGTAGATGAATACGTCATCTGTACGGATAATATGCATGTATGCTGCGAGTACAACAAGTTGCGCGATTACTACGCATTTGATATTTTGTACTACGCAGTAATGCACTATAACATGCGTAAGAATGTTTAGTGAGGATCAGTGAAAATTTGATGTGTGCAGGCGAGTGAGGTCTTTGTTTTCTAAAACAACTTTGTTTTTGAAAACAAATATGAGCCATGTAAGATTATACATATGTACACAAAGTGAAATATTATATTAAAGTGAACATGTTTTATTTGCTTCTCCTTTATTATAACTTTTGATATTGTTGGCAATGTTGCCACTTTGTTACTTTGTTAATTTATTTATTTTTTTTTTTTTTTTAATTTGGTCCAGCATTGGTAAATATTTTTAAAATGTGATAAGTACAGTGGAATTCGACTTTTAAAGTGATTTATAAATTTATTCATAAAGTGTTTCTTTGTGAAGCTTGAGCTTTTTGCATATACTTACATATGTACATATGTATATCAAAAATCTATATAAATCTTTGTTTAATATTTGTTAAGGGCATTCGGGAGTTTTTCGAAAAATAAAGACATTTTTTAAAATTTTTTTTTGAAGCTGCGTTTCATCTTAGACCAAATTTTTTTTTACATTATTAAAGTATAACTGTTCAAGACTTATCTCTGAAATTTTGGTCCAAGAAAACTTTGGACTTTGTAAATGTAAATATAGGGCAGTAGTTATAGACATTTTTCTAGCATCATTCTAAAGATAAAACTACCAAAAAGTATTTTAAACAGATCCACAATGATGTTAAAAAATTAATATAATCCCGGACATTCGTTTTATTTTAGTTTTCAGATAAATTAATAAAAAAGTTGCGCATTTAAATCTTCTGGCAACGCCTTGGTGCACAAATGAATTCTCTCTTCCTCGCTTTCATCGAATAAATAAAACAATAAAGCACGTCATTCAGTTCGATTCATTACCTTTAGTTTTGTTGTGCGTACACATACACGAAGCTTATTCAACTTTTTTTACTTTACGCTATGGTACTCAAAGGAAATGTGTACTTGTAATTGGAGGAACAGAAAAGTGAACGAGTACTGAAACGAGTAAATTTTTGGTATCCGTGCAGACCTCTAGTCACTAAGCCCAAGCACTAGCACGTTATTTTTTTATTTATGGTACTCGTATCTCCCACAGTGCGACAAAAGTATCAGAAGTTGTGCATCGCGAAAACTTGGTGGGTTTGGATAAGTGGATGTGTCACCTTACAACAGAACCTAATTTGTAATAAACACCAAGCGTGCAAGCACTGGGAAATGATTGGGCTTTGTAAATTCACAGATACTTTAGGCGTGCATACTTATTCAAGGAATTCATTAACATACAGACATAAGTAGCTATACTGTGCAATGCTGAAATCGCGGTATGTTGAGCACTACGTATACCACCATACGTAGCTAAACTATTTCTTAAAAGTAAGCTTTTGAATTTATTTTTGGACTACAAGAAAAATTGCGGTTTTTGGAAAGTCCTATATCTAGAACATTATTAGCTAATATTAATTATTTTTTCTCGAAAAGAAGTAGCTGTCACAGAGTTCCCTGCCAACAATTACAATCTTGTAAGTCACTTATTAGTGTCTTGAAAAAATTGAAATACGATATCGTACAAGGATCTTATAAGTGCCTTCTGTCGGGAGAAAACGTACACCGCGTGCGTCACGTCATGACGGATCGGAAACGATACTTCAAGAAGTAACTTTTTAGTGCCTTACTAAAGTGTTTTAAGCGATTATTTTGCAAATCTCGTATAGATATCTTATAAAAGTCTCTTAAGCGACACTTCAAAAAATGTCGTATAAGTTTCTTAAAAAAGTGTTTCATGCGGTACTTTAACTTGCATTGATTTATTGATCAGCACTGAGAAAGACAAAAATTTTTAATATTATGCTATTATGGCTTAAATTCTTTTTATTATTTTTCAGAAAACTTGAAAATATCTTTTTTTAATCATATCAATATTTTATAAATTTAAATATGTATGTTACAATTTATTTTTTTGTTTTTTTTTTCAGCTAGCTGCCCTATCCCTGGCATGCAAGAAATGCCTCTGGCAGATTTTGTTTACAGCATATCGGTGGCGCTATTGAATTTGCAATGACAGACATCTTAAAAAGATATTATTAAATTATAATTACTTATATATATGTCGTCTCTGTCATTTTGTTCTTCTTATGAAACGCGATGATCCCGTGGGCGCACGTAAAATTAATGTTTTCTTTTCACTTTTTCTATTTTTTCTGAATAATCATTTATTTTTCATTTGACACTTTTATCCAATTCCATCAATCTCATTTCATATTTTATAACAAGTACTTTTTACAAACAGTGGCAAAGCTTTAAATCTACGACACGGCCATTCTGACATGTCACACGTCCTCGTGTGACCTTTTTTTACCATGTCTCAATTTATGATAGTCTTTGTTACAAATAATGTCAAACAAAACTTCACCAACTGCGTCAAACATCAACTTAAACATGCAGCCCACGATTCCATCCAAACACTTTATAGTGCTTGACGTTCCATTTTAAAATACTTAAGCCATCAACACGGCTATCCTGACATGTCACACGTCTCAGTGTGACCTATCATGTCACTCGGCAATTCCTGACCCAAAACCCAAAAATTTCTTTCATGTTCATGTGACAAAAAAAAATCACAAATAAATACTTCCATCTAGCTATAAATAACGATCTATTCCTTACATTCAGTGATAAATACTATAATCATCGCTTAAATCCAGCGGTAAACACAACAACTTATCACTTACATACAGCGATAAAATCAACAATCATCGCTTAAATCCAGCGGTAAACTAAACAATCATCGCTTAAATCCAGCGGTAAACTCAACAATCATCGCTTAAATCCAGCGGTAAACTCAACAATCATCGCTTAAATCCAGCGGTAAACTCAACAACCTATCGCTTACATCCAGCGATAAGACAACATTCTATCGCTTACATCCAGTGATAAAATATTATACTCACCATGCCTTATTAAGGTACTTGTTACCATTGCCTTTAAAATAAAAGTAATGTTTTAAATTGAGAATTAAATTAACATAACATTTTATTCTGAATCAATATCTGTTAAATCAGCAACATACTCAGTGAGGTCGTCATCAGGTATCTTACGCAAGCGATCATGTGAGTACTTATAAGTTCGCTTAGAGTCCAAAGCCGCCAATGTATATCTGTCGCCATCTAAAATGTCAGTAATTTTAAATGGGCCCTTAAATTTGGGATCGACTTTTGTCTGATTTCGTTCCTCATTTTCAATCAAAACAAAATCCCTTACACTAAACTTGATCACTTTGCTTTTCGTTCGGTCAAATCTTATTTTGTCATACTTATCATTTTTATCCATATTTGTTACAGCCTGCTCTCGTGCCTGATTTATATCAATTTCTAGTCTCGAGTCTTCAGCAAACATTAACCCTAGGGGCCTAGCAACTCTGCCAATAAGCAATTCTAATGGTGTGTATTTGGTAACGCGATAAATTGTAGAATTCAACGCGAGTTGAACATTTGACAGTGAATCTTGCCATGATCTTTCTTTACTGACCTCCACTGCAGTGAGCATATTTTTGAGTACTCTCATTACTCTCTCCACTTGACCATTTGCACGAGAGCTACCAGTTGCAATTAAATGGAGATCAATGTTGTTAGATTTGCAAAATTCACGAAAATCTGAACTTGAAAAATAACGACCCTGATCGGCTTTAACACGGCTTGGGGCACCAAATAATGATACAGCATAGTTTAAGGCTTTTATGCTACTTGCTGAATCAATATGCTTTGTATTATACAAATCACATACTTGGTAAAAGCATCCACTAAAACAAAAATATATTCTTTTTCATCCTTTTTCCCACTTAGTTTACCTGTTGCATCGATATGCACGGTATGCCAGGGAATTGCAACTTTCGGTATTGAATGAAGTTCTGCTTGAACTTTGCCAGACTTAGATTTGGCAACCTTGCATGTAATACAGTTTTCTACGAATTTCCTTACATACTTTGACATGTTTTCGAACCAGTATACCTCATAAATCTTTTCAAGGGTCTTCTCCCATCCCAAGTGCATTAAAGATTCATGAGTAGTGTTAATAAGTGACCACCTAAGCGATCTTGGAAGGATTGGCAAACATAGAGTCTTACCATTACGTTGTATTTTGCGATGTATTACTTTAGATCGCATCTCATAAGTTTTTGCCATTTCAACATCAAGCTTTTGTTCTTTCAAATCGGAAATTAATTTAGAAATTTCAACATCTCTATGTTGTTCGACTTCCAACCAATTTTTAGAAATGTCAATACTATTTATTTCCTTTTGCTCAACTTTATCGAAGTCAATTTTGGGTGGAACGGGATGAGGGTTTCTCGAAAAGAAATCAGCATGACACATGCGATCACCATTCCTATGAATGATATCAAAATCAAAAGACTGAAGGAATGCCCACCATCTATGAACACGAGGAGTTAAATCTAATTTGGTACGTGAAGCTTTCAAGGAATTGCAATCCGTTACCACAATGAATTTAATTCCAAATAAATAGTGTCGGAAATGTTTAATCGAATTAACTACTGCAAGGGTTTCAAGCTCATAAGAATGGTACCTTGATTCAATTTCAGTTGTACGCTTACTATAATAAGCAACTACTTTCAACTTATTGTCGTTTTTCTGAAACAAAATTGCACCATATCCTATGGCACTTGCATCCGTATGTAATTCGGTGGGATTTTCAGGGTTAAATATTGTCAATACCGGTTCATTTGTTAGGGCAGAAATTATTTTCAACCTAATAACTTCGTGTGTAGATTACCATTCCAAATTTGCTTTGGTTGAACTAGTCAGTGCATAGAGAGGGGCCATTGTTTGGGAAAATTTTGGAATTAATTGCCGAAAATAAGATTCTAACCCAATAAACTGCCGCAATTGAGTTACCGTTTGTGGTGGAGGCAAAGATACTAACGCCTCTATTTTTCTGGGATTGGGCCTAACCTCACCGAAACTCACCTCAAACCCCAAATATTCAACCTTTTGCTTGAGAAATCGACATTTTTTAATATTAAACGAGAATCCAGCTCTCTCCAAGCTTTCGTCAATGTCAGCTGTTCCCACTACCAAAATATCGTCCATATAAACAACTGCATAAAAACGCGCAAGGTCACCAAGTGCCTTAATTACAGCACGCTGAAACACCGCAGGAGCATTTCGCAACCCAAAAGGCATAGAAAGATATTCAAAATGCCCCTCCGGTGTCACAAATGCCGTCTTTTCCACAGAATCTGCATGAACAGGAAGTTGGTGATAACCACTAGCCATGTCCAAAGTAGTAAAATAATGGCACCCGTTAAGTCTGTTTAGTTGGTCCGATATCAGAGGCAGTGGAAACCTATCAGGGATAGTGTTATCATTTAACTCCCTATAATCTACACACATCCGATCTGTGCCATCTTTCTTCTTGACGAGCAAGATAGGACTAGCAAACGGTGAAATACTGGGTCGAATAACCTTTGCTCGGCCGGAATATCGGTATCAATATTGTCAATTTTTAAATCAGTTGATTCTACACTACATAAGCTTACATTTCTGTTCACTATTTTTTTAAATCGTACTTGATCAACAGTCATTTGCACCACTAACCCTTGGCCCAAAACTTCTCGTCCAAGCATGATGTTATAACGCAAGCAATAGTCAGGCAACACGTGAAATAATATCTCAATAATTATTTCATCTATTTCGACAGTGCTTAGCAACTGCAAAGTGGAAGTAACACTAGTCTGTCCGATTCCAGGCAATGTTACTAAACCATTAATACGTTTGCCCCCAAATCTGGCACTAACAGACTCCCTCATTAGCGAGCATTCCGCTCCAGAGTCGTAACAAAATAAATGTTGCTCACCTGACTTCCGCAAAACACCTGAAGGCGCCTCAACCATACATAAATCTACACGTCGACTTGTCATTACACTTGAATTTTTATTGTTTCCAAACTTCTCATTCAATTTAGGGCAACGAGATGCATAATGCCCAACACCCTGGCATTTAAAGCAAGATATAGTAGCTGAAACTTGTGGTAACCCATTACGTGATGATTCTCTATGATTAAGACCTTGCTTGTCATCCTTCTTTTGTCTGCAGATTGCCAATTTATGGCCCAATTTACCGCAGCTGAAACACTTGATCAACGATTTTTGTCGCTCTACATCGAAACCATCATGCTCAAGAAAATTTGTTGAAAGTTTCCTTTTTGCAAAAACCATTGCCTTCAGCTCCTTTTGTAATTGCGCCATGGTAGTAATATCGGCAGTAAAAGCGAGGCGTTACACTTGTGGCTCAATTTGAGCAATATGTGCCAATACAGTTGTAGCTGCTATTCGCTCGATGGTAAAATTTTTCCACTTTGTTGTAAGCGATATCATTAACATTGATGCATTGGAAGCTAAGCTCTCACCATCCTTGGGTTTGCTGTTGTGCAAATTGATTAAAAATGCAGCACATGTCTCAGGACAATCAAATCTGGTAATGAAAATATCCTTGAAGTCGTTCCAAGTCATCTCAGGAAACAGAACTTGCGAAAACCAAATGGAAGCTTGTACCTTTAAAGCTTGACTTAGGACAATCATTAACGGAGCGCCCTCCAATGGTTGATCTGCCATGCACATCTCCACAGTTTTGGTCCATGCACTTGCATCAGCGCCCACTCTGTCAGGATCGAATTCTGGTAACTGTTCAATTTTCCTTTTTTTTGGCACTTGAACTGCTTGCAACAGGGCCAAAAAGTTCGTATTTTGCTGCTCCAACAGCATTCTCCATTTTTCTTCATCTAGCTGTTGACGAGGAGTTGATCCCACTTCTGATGTCGTCTCTGTCATTTTGTTCTTCTTATGAAACGCGATGATCCCGTGGGCGCACGTAAAATTAATGTTTTCTTTTCACTTTTTCTATTTTTTCTGAATAATCATTTATTTTTCATTTGACACTTTTATCCAATTTCATCAATCTCATTTCATATTTTATAACAAGTACTTTTTACAAACAGTGGCAAAGCTTTAAATCTACGACATATATATATATACTTATATTACTATAATTACCTATGTACTTACTTATGTATATGTCAATTAATACCTTTTATTATTGTGAAAACAGTAAATTGCTATATACTGGGCACGACAAAAAATCGAAACACTTTTTATTTAAAACACTGACCGTACGAGTATTCAAAGTTGTACTATACCGATTTCTCAAATAAAATAACTGAGATTTAAAAGCCTACTACTTACTATTAGAAAAATCATTCAAAATAATGTCGTCGCTTTACTATACGCTATAAATTTTGTTCTTGTTAAAGGTAAAATATTGTACAACCATCTTCCGCAAGTTATTTAAGCGATGCATCATGACAAGTGTCGTGCAACTATGTTCCATGAGTGACTTAAAAGTTAGTTGACAAAGATAAGCGATGAAAAGATCTTGTAAATGCTGGCATGGATTAAACGACAACTTACATTTTTGCAATAATAATTTTTCATATTTTTATGTAAGAACAAAATTTTTTCCAAGTTTGTGCTTATCAATCTTGTGCGTCTATCAGTTGCAAGCGCAAAATGCATTTAAATGGGCAACGAGCTGCGTATACTAGTTTCAATGACCGCTACGTCATATCATCAGTAAGCTTTGTTAGCCGAAGTTAAGCGCTAGTCAAGAAATGTGTGATATCAAAGAGATTACAAAAGCAATTGCATTAAAATGTACAAGTTTTGTTTTGTTTATTGCTGTGATTCTTAACTGATCAACGCAAGAAATAGAACATAGTAGGCTTGCAGACTACTAAAGTTCGGCTAACAAAGCTTACTGATGATATGACGTAGCGGTCATTGAAACTAGTATAAGCACCTCGTTGTCCATTTTAATGCATTTTGCGCTTGTAATTTTTTTGTGGTTTTTTGCACTAAAGGCACTGAACAATAAGCTCTGTACAAAAATGTTACAATTTTTAGTTATTCTGTGGATTTTAGACGGCTGCTTGATTAATTTCCTTTTTGCTTGGTGAAAAATGTTGCATATTATAGGACTTTTTGTTAGTGCTAATATTTTAGGGAAAAGTCGTGATGTGATGTGATGTGAGTGAATATTCATTTATATGTATCTGTAAAAATTAGCTCAAAAATGTATTTTACATGGTGTTTTTCGTGTCTTTACGGGCCTCTAATTTTCGTGCTTTTGTAGTTAGGCCCGGGCCCGCACGAAGCCCGCGCGAAACTCAGTTTTGAAGCCCGAGCACGTTGCCGGGAAGAAAAGGCCCGCGGGCCACGAAAAAAATCACGGCCCACGCCCACCTCTACTCCTAAGTCCACATGATTCACCAGGTTGTTGGGGTCAGCTGCTTCAAAACAAATGTCTAAAGCGCCGAATGCCTGTCGAAAAACTATTTTTAGGGACGAATATACTTTCGTTCCTTTCATTGGGGACTCAACCCATCAGTGGGCGCCACAAAAGACTGACCTTGCTATGATGCATTGGCCTTCACTGACCTAACTATTCTCTAACTGTAAAGTAAAGATATTCCAGAGACTTAAACGGTTATTCGAGGAACACTCGCCTGCCCTTGCACCTAAAGGTTCTTATGAGATTCGAACCCAGAATTTGTATGGGCTTTTTTGCATACATAAGGTTCACACAAGTATCATACGTAAATGTCCACCCATTCCAATGTTCAAGTGCAGGGGCATCAGAGGTTAACAGGCATTGGATTACCGTATACATTCGGAGCCCGGAGCAAAGATTCAATAAGCCGCCCCCTAAAAAAATGTTCACCATGGAAACACATTTTATTTCCTACAAAAAAAAAACAAAAACACAAAAAGTCATCAGTTTTTGCATCCCAAAATAAAATGAATGATATATACTTAACATTACATAACCTCATGGGGTCCCTGCACATTCCAATTAAGTTTTTTTCGTTTACTAAAAAAAAGAAAGGTTCACTGACCATTTTGTCGCTCCATAAGACGTTGCGTTCCCCCTAGGTACGATAATGGTCACCAAATATGTGGTCTGTTTCGTTGGAGATTACGTTATTATGATTTTTTTTTTCTTTTGACTAGATTCTCAATCTAATTGATGGCATAGCACCCTGATTAAAATACTTTGCTAACGAGCAATTGCCCGTAGCCACCCTTTTCTCGGCATATGTTGTTCCACCTTGGATTGAAAATACTTCTGCCTGGAATGTACGTGAGTAGCCTATTATAGCCAGCGCTACAAATGGCACGGAACCGTCAGAAGAGCTGCTTCCAGTATCCACTAAATTGGAGGTTAAAGCTATACTTTTATCTGTCCGTTGCTGCATATAGTACATATCTACTAGATACGCATTGGTTTCCTTACCAGTGTAGGTGGTTGCCGACTACATCACTACTATTTCATATTTATTTGAATAATATTCGTGTTATACCCAACTCTTTTTAGAAGCATCCATTGCAAAGGACAGAAATTCTCAAATTACATATTTCAGTTATTTACTTGTAGAGCTCTGTTTTTATTATTTTTCTTCTTTTTCCGTACTTGAAGTATTTTGCAATTGAAAAATGACTTTGTGCAAAGAATTTATTACAGTCTGCGTATCCTCTGCTAGTTTCAGTGTATATGTACGAGTATATATTTATTTTGTATTATTTTGTATGCTCTGTCTATTCGTATGCAAATGCAAATGTTTTTAAATAAAATTTTAGTGTCCTTGCTTGCGCATGCGATGAATATGCCCGGAATGACTCGCACGGCATGCTGATGCTAACGCCGCCACTCGCAAATGTTGGCTCAAAGTTTTGATTAATTTTTTTATTTCTGCACTTTTTACTTTTTCTTCTGCCAAGTTTTTGGTGCCGTGAAAATTAAAATTAGGTTTAACAACTGTTTCCTATCGTTTTGACGGCATAAATCTTCATTAAGAAGCTGCGCGCTCTGAAAACGATATTTAATTGGGACAAATATATTTTAAGTGCGAATATTGTAAAAGGAAAACTTTTCGCTGCGTACTTATATTTTATGGTCCTACGTAGATACGAGTTAAGTGTGTGTTGTGTTAAATGACTAAAAAAGATTTTGCAGATCCTTAAGTGAACAAAGGAACAACGAGTGGAATGAAAAGTTAATATTAAAAACAAATTACATCTTCTGGCTTACTTTAATGTTAGTGAAAAATGTTAAAGTAATTTTTATGATATTTTTGGTCTATAAACTCATGAATATTTTTGTGTGATAAGTTACACTTCTCGCTTATTCGGTTATCTACACACATATGGGGCATTTCAGGCGAAGCGGGCACTGAAAATAAAGTGAGGTCGAGAAATTTGTTTGTATTCCGGTTAGTTATACACCTAGTAGACATGAATGTGTACCCACAATTATTTTTTCGTATAAGGCTTAATTGCTAAGTTATAGGCTTCTAAAGAATTGGAAAAGTTTGAAGACAGTCATTTTTGAACGCTGTTATTGGAATCAAGGAACTTATAATAAAATATAAAAAATATATAGTAAAGAGGATGCTCTTTTTAATTTTTTAGTCAAATTGGAATTTTAAATTTTTTTATGTATAGAAAACCGGAAGTAAAAATTTTAAACCAAATTTTCAGTAACTTCGACATAATATTTTTAATATCTAATTTTTAGTTTTGGAGTTAAATTAAAAAGAATACCAGGGCATCGCACTGAGCGCTTTTTAATTCGGGCAGTTTATGCGAAAACTTGCTAAAATACTACAATACTCAAATTTTATTTTATACTAGCTGTCTCGGCAGACGTTGTTCTGCCCTTTTCGATGTGTGGGGCGATGTTGTATGAACGCATGCGATGGAATGTAAAAGCGAAACAGCCCATTTTCCCAGTGATACTAACTGTTGTCTCTATTCCTTTGCAAATATGTAGCATGCCAGGCAGACGTTGTTATGTGAGGCGATAATTTTTTCCTTTGAAACACACTTTTGCCCGTACCTTTCATATACATGTTTATGTACCAAGTCCCATTCATCTGCGTCAGTAGTTGGTGATATATGATGAATATGATTTTGAAAGGCGTGTCATCGCCCATTTTTAAAACCAAACTTTGTAAAAACCTTCCACAGGCCACAATTATGAAATCTTCTTGTAAATTCTATTTAAAAAGTTATTTTGTGTAAAGCGGCCCTCACACGATCAGTATTACTGACAGTATTTTGCATACTGACAGTATTACTGATCGTATGAGGTGAGTACTGATGTACTGTCAGTATAGAAAAACGATACTGATGACTGATGGAAAAATCGGATATTACTGACAAAGTTGTTAAATACTGACAGTAATACTGATGGTGTGAGGTGAATACTGACAGTTTTTCAGTGTTATTACCACAGCGATGGAAGATTCAATACTAAACAAACTGAGTACTGACATTAATCAATACTGACCGTGTGAAGGGTACACTGTCAGTAATGTAAATACTGTCAGTAATTATACTGTCAGTAATATTGATCGTGTGAGGGCCGCTTAAGGGCCACCCAAAGTATTCACCTTAAATAAAATGTGTACGGCCTAAGTTGTGCCACTTAATATAAAAGCCAAGTGGTGTACGTTCCATGAGAATCGAATAAGCGGTCTTCGAGAAAATAATATTTTAAAATGTTTTTGTATTAGGGTCAATCTAAATATGCACCCTTAATTAAAGTCTTATAGCCTACTTATGCCTCTTAATATAAAAGGCACGTACTGTAAATTCCTTGTGGTGTAAATTCGGTGTGAGTCGATTTACCGGACTCTATTTTAAAAACATTTTTGCTTGTGGGCCACCCTAAATATGCACCCTTAATAAAAGTCTTATATTCTATGACACCCGCGTGATCAAAATTTTCATCAAAATCGGTCGGATAGTTTCCGCGTCCATAAAAACAAACAGATAGACGGACAGGCAAAAACTAAATTTTATAAAAACAATAAATTGCAGTTTAAATGTTAAAAGCAATGTACACTTTTTTCAAAAATTTATTAACATCGTACTTTCTCATCGAAAGTAAAAAAAAATTAAGGGGAGTTGTTCTTTGAACTTCGAAGCCAAATACAAACGGTACAAATGAAAAAAAAAAAATAACAACACAGAATTCGAGAAGCAGCATAAGCATAAGCAACGACAAATCGAACGACAATTATTGTGTGAGGTTTTGCAAAAAACTTAACCCAGATATGCCGACGGGCGCATTAAAGCAAAAAACAGTCGTAATTTTTTCTAATTTCTTTTGTTCTGACAGAATAACTTACAAAACTGAAGAAAAAAAATTACATATTTTAACTTGGATTTTGAGTCGGTACTAAATGTAGTATGCTCGGAAAATATGAGTAGTAAAGGCAGTATTTTTTTATATTCAAATTGTACATCAGCAATGTTGATGTACTTAAGTAAAAAAACAAAAAATTTGTGAGAAAAATTATTTTGGTGTGGTAATCCTTATTAAATGAAGCGACACGTCACATTCATCTTCACAATTTTGCTAATTTCACAAAACTGACAACTCCGATCCAAAAAAAAAACATCCAAGTAATTACTCTAGACCAGCGGTGGGCACAAAAATCTAACAAAAGAGCAAAACAACAACATCAAGTAAAACGAAATTTTAAAGTTTTTTTTACTTTCATTTCCAAAATTGCCATTTGCACAAAAAAAAACCAAATTACACTACAAACAAAAACAATTGCTACATTCGTTGAAACACAATGCGGCGCCGTCGCTTATGCCTTTGTGTGTTGTTTTTGTTTTCATTTGAACTCAAGTCAACGCTGTGCCTCGATAGCGTTGAAATTCTGCGAATTTTGTGCCTTGATAGCGTTGAAATTCTGCGAATTTTTTTTCGCTTGCTTGTGCGTCGAATAACGGTTAGAGCAATGTGAGCAAATAGAGCCACTAAGTGCCCTTCACTGCTCTAGACAAAGCTTATCACTGCACGGTTCGTTGACCGCTATGTTCTGTAGCACCACAAAAAGTTGGTTAGAAAATTTTAAGAACAGGTTGCACAGAAACCTGAAAATAATAGATGTACTACATGTAGTACGCTCGGCATATCCGAGCATTTTTAACTTAACTTAACTTATTGCTTTAAAACATAAATTAATATAGGCATGTGTGGCATGTAGCCAGTGTTGCCACTGAGAAATTTATTTTCCTACCAAAATTTTCTCAAAAACCTACCAAAATCGTTTGTAACCTACCAAAACTTAACAAATTAAAAAAAAACCTTTTTGCAACATTGAATTCGTTTATTAACATTTGATGCTGTTTAAAATACATATTCTTGTATGTCGTCGTTTAAAATTCTTAACCGCATATAGCACAAATTTTCTGTTGCAAAATTGTGTAGAATGGTTCACATCAAAAGTCGGGCAAGTGTGCTCAAAAAGTTACCACATGACACATGCAGCGTACAATTAAGCGATGAACGTTAGAGGAAAGAAAAATAGTAATTAAAAATCATTTTGAAGGTAAAACCGATCGCAAAGTTACAAATTTTTTAAAAAAAAAAGAAAGCCAGCGATTCACGGTATTATTAAATGATATAAAGAGGACAAAAGGATTTCAAATAAACAACGAACGGTGGCAAAAAAAAAAACCTTTAGCTCGAGAGACGAAAAATGTACCATCCGAGAAATTTTTAAAAATCCATTCATATCTACTCAAAAACTTATTGTAATGGTAAAACTAATTTTCATTAAGAAGTCCATGCCGTTCGAAAAGTTCTCCGGAAAAATAATTTTAATGGCTGAGTAACACAGGATAAGCCATGCATCAACAAGACAATTTCGCAAAAGAGCACATTTTAAAATATTCTCCTTTTGAAGCATGGTAATCAAACCCTAAGTGGTCGGGGTTCTGAAAAAGAGCCATATTCTAGCCTGACAATAACCGTATACATAAAGTCCGTTTTTAAAATGCTATTTATTAAAGCCCACAAATACAAATTTATTATTACGGAAATATTTTTTTTTATTATGTCATCTTATGTACATAAAAAAATTTTAGTTCTTAGAACTTAAGACCATTTTTAGCGACCCGATTTTGATCACAGCTGCGATCAAAAAAATTATGTTATTAATAGCGCTAGTAACTTTTGTTTCTAATACGCCGGGTCTGAGCACACATGCAACAATTTAGATGTGCGATCAGTCGCAACACTATTTCGTCACATTGTACATTAGAGCGGTTCAAAAAAAAAAACTTTTTGATTTTTTCACGATGTGTCAGCGGATTACAATAGCCTTATATGTCTGGACAAGCCCCATTACTAGGATTAAGGTTAATATTGTAAACTGGATTAGCGCCCTCTGTTTTAAGTAAACAACCCATTTTCAAAAATGTTGATTTAAAAAATGCTGCAAGTTGTAGAGGTTATAAAATTTTTCAACAAAGTGGGAATGGTTTTCGGGAAACAATCGATCGGGGAATTCAAATCCGTGATTGGTTTTTCTTTTTCTTCTTCCTTTCTTACAAAAAAATTGACAATTGGCCGGACTAAAGTAAAAAAGTACCGATTTTCCACTTTCTAGCTCCAACGCCTCAAATATTATGTTACCCGCCGATCCCATGGTACATCATTTTTGATGAACTGATATTCCCTTAAATGAAGGCCGAAACTGCATATCTTTATCTTATTTCAAAACAAAGATATCTGCATTTTTCTAAATTAACAGACCTGATTTTTTTCGAATCGTGGTCGACAAATTTGCATATTAAGGTGATTCAATTTTTTTTTTATTTCAAATAGATATTATCAATCGGGAAATTCGAATTTATCATTAGTTTTTCTTCTTCTTCTTTTTTTCTTACAAAAAAATTGAAAATTGACCGGAAAAAAATGAAAAAATTCCGATATTGTACTTTAAAGTTGCAAAATCACCCCATACTATTTTCCTGCCGATCCCGTGTTACATCATTTTTAATGTACTGTTATTTGCTTAACAGAATGCCGTAAACCGCATATCATTTTCTTATTTCGAACCCGAGATATCTGCATTTTTCTAAATTAACAGAACTGCCATAATTTGAATTTTTGAATATTTTAGAAAAATCTATAGAATAGTTCAATTATGGCAGTTCTGTTAATTTGGAAAAATTCAGATATCTCGGGTTCGCAATAAGAAAATGATATACAGTTTACGACTTTCTCTTAAGCAAATAACAGTACATTAAAAATGATGTAACACGGGATCGGCAGCAAAATAATATGGTATGATTTTGCAACTTTAAAGCACAATATCGGAATTTTTTCATTTTTTTTCCGGTCAATTTTCAATTTTTTTGTAAGAAAAAAAGAAGAAGAAGAAAAACTAGTGATGGATTCGAATTCCCCGATTGATAATAATTGTTTGAAATAAAAAAAAAGTTGAATCACCTTAATATGCAAATTTGTCGACCACGTTTCGAAAAAAATCAGGTCTGTTAATTTAGAAAAATGCAGATATCTTTGTTTTGAAATAAGATAAAGATATGCAGTTTCGGCCTTCATTTAAGGGAATATCAGTTCATCAAAAATGATGTACCATGGGATCGGCGGTAACATAATATTTGAGGCGTTGGAGCTAGAAAGTGGAAAATCGGTACTTTTTTACTTTAGTCCGGCCAATTGTCAATTTTTTTGTAAGAAAGGAAGAAGAAAAAGAAAAACCAATCACGGATTTGAATTCCCCGATCGATTGTTTCCCGAAAACCATTCCCACTTTGTTGAAAAATTTTATAACCTCTACAACTTGCAGCATTTTTTAAATCAAGATTTTTGAAAATGGGTTGTTTACTTAAAACAGAGGGCGCTAATCCAGTTTACAATATTAACCTTAATCCTAGTAATGGGGCTTGTCCAGACATATAAGGCTATTGTAATCCGCTGACACATCGTGAAAAAATCAAAAAGTTTGTTTTTTGAACCGCTCTATTGTACATACATATGCGTATTCACTAAACGTAATTTGTATGCAAGAAAACAGAGACCATACCCACTTGTTGAAGATAGGGTTGGCAAAAGCTTAATTCCAGACGTAAATATTTGCTTCCTGATTCGAAAAACTTCACGAAAAAATTTCAATTTCCGATTTTCATAAAAATTTATCCTAAATCCTACCAAAATCAGATTTAACCTACCAACCTACCAAGAGGAAAAAAACCTACCCGATTTGGTAGGAAACTACCAAAAACGGCAACGCTGCATGTAGCGCCGTCTTGTTGGAACCACAACTCATCCACATTCATGCCATCCAATTCGGGAACAAAATAGTCGGTTATCATGGCTCTATACCGGTCTCCATTAACGGTAACTGACTCTCCAGCATTATTTCGGAAGAAGTATGGCCCAATGACTCCACCAGCCCATAGAGCACACCAAACAGTCAGTTTTTGTGGATGTAATGGCGTCTCAAGGGTCTCATGTGGATTCTCTTCACTCCAAATGCGGCAATTTTGCTTGTTGACGTAGCCATTCAACCAAAAATGAGCCTCATCACTGAACAAAATTTTGCGATGAAAATCAGCATCGAGATCAATCTCATTTTCGGCCCATACACCAAAATCACGACGCATTGCATGGTCTCGCGGCTTTAATTCTTGCACAAGCTGGATCTTGTAAGGTCGCAAGCCAAGATCTTTGCGCAAAATCTTCCATAAAGTTGATGGACAAAGCTCCAATTGCTGTGCACGGTGGCGAATCGATTCATTCGGGTCCTCTTCAACATTTTGCTTTACAGCGGCAATTGTTTCTTCGGTGCGCACTGTTCGACGTCTCTGCGGATGCGTATTATCACATAGAGTAAACGTAGTGCGAAAACGACCCATGGTTAACCGAATTAATTGCTCTGATGGACGATTATGTCGACCATTAAATGGACGGAGCTTGCGGTAAACTTCGCGAACTGAACCATTATTTTCGAAATAAATTTGCACGATTTGCAAGCGTTGTTCTTTTGTCAACGTGTTCATGATGAAATGGCAAACCAAACTGAACATAAATGACATTAGAGTTGCCAGATTTGACCATAAAATGCCAGTTTTATCTCTATTCGTCAAGGAGGGGGGAGGAGGTCAAGGCAAGATATTAAATGAGCGAAAAGAGCGTTCGTTATTGAAAGAAATCAAAGAAGATCCTTTCAAAATAGCACAAGATCTTAAAATTTCTTTAAGAAATCGCACTGAAAATTATGATTGTCTGAATATTATTTGCCATACATTGCACCAGTGCGATTATTATGGAAGAATTGCATGAATAAAACCACCTTCGAGCCTTAAAAATAAAAACAAGATGTTAAAATATGCCAAGGGGTATTTATTAAAAACAGAAGGTTTTTGAAATAATGCAATTTGTTCAAATACCTTTCATATAAAATTTTACAAGATGATACAATTGATTAAACAAACTTTGACAACAAAGGAAAAAAACAACAACAACTCTAGAATATAGAAATATGTATGTTTCGATTCTTAAAATCTCATCAGTATATTTTTGGTTGATGCCTATGTCTGCACTTAAATTATATCCGCTATATTAATGCAAATCCAACGAAGAGTTAATTTTTAATTTCAAGCAAATGTGGAAAATTTAAGTGAATTCAAAGAACACACACGAGTTTAAATTTATTAAAAAAATTGTGGTCTCTCCGCGAGTAGAGCTTTGGTGTTTCTTGTGTAACAGCTCAAATCCTTTGTTACTTTCACTGCATTCACCTTAATATACTAAAATTTGAAATTGTCAATGCCACTACATGAATTTCTATTTAAAAATAAATGAGAAAAAAAAATAAAATTTGATTTTTGGTCCGAAAATTTTCAAAGTATTTTATAAGCAAGTAACTACAAAATAAAAACACAAATAGCAAGTAATTACAATATTTTTTTTTTGTTAATTTGTATATTTGTAGTAAAAATCGTTATAATGCATATTGTTATCACACAATTTACAGAGATTTAGTATATATACTTTTCTTCTGAAAAATATTTTTTTTTTTATATATAAAGGAAGAAAAATAATAAAAAAATAATAACTACGCATTTTTAAGCGGAGGGTGGCTACTAGGGGTGGCAATCCCGGGATTTGCTCTAAATATAGGCTAAAGTAATCCCGGGATTACAAAGAGACAATCCCGGGATTTTCGGGATTAGAAAAAAATTTTATATTATATAATAAATATTCTTTTATATGACATATTTAAGTACAAAATCTGCAAAATAATTGTTTTCAATACATTTGATGTGCATGAAACATTATTGCATCAACCTGCAAAGTGCACTTCAATTGTGTCTAACCAAAAATAATCGTGCCGTACTGCTCCACGCTATACAGAAGAAACGAGACAGATGTCTTCACTCCGTATTCTCTTTACGTGGAAAGGTGTACGTGAGAGCTACCCGCGAGAGCGAAGCGGTGCATGTGTGCAGTATAGATAGTGTGGATCGCGTCACTTGACTCGCTGATTAGGGTGATATCAATAATTTTTATTTATATTTATTACTTAAAATATTTTTTAGTGTTAAATTTTTTTAACTTATTTTTTAGGTTATTTACATTTATTTTTCTTACCTTAAAATTATTATTTTATTATATTTTTATTATTTCCTTATTACTATTAATTTTTCTTTTTAATTTCTTCATAACTAATGCCTAATTTTTTCTCTGATTTGCCAATGTTTGAAGCTGTTTTTCGATATTTGAGCTTCGATAAGTTTGTTTGACATAACTAATGGTGCTAACGATAATTACAAACTGCTTGTGAATTTATTATGTAAGCAGTATGAGGGGCTGAAGGTTGTTCACTTTAATGCCAGGAGCTTAAATAGTCTGAAATTGGACTGTGCTAAATACATTTTTGATAATTCGTCCGTAGATGTGATATGTGTTACTGAAACGTGGTTTAAGTCTGACGTACCTGATTCTCATTATGATTTTAATGGCTTTAAAATGTATAGAAGTGATCGATGCGATAGAAGGGGTGGTGGTGTCGCGATATACTGTAGTTCTAGTTTAAATGTTCGGTTTGTGAATAACAGTGATGATTTTTGTGAGTTTTTAAATGTTGAGATCTGTGACAGTAGCGTTAAAATCTTAGTTTCATGTGTCTACAACCCCAGTAGAAATTCTTGTCTCGATCCCTTTTTTTCTGACCTCAGTAAAAGGCTTATCGACTATGACTTTTTGATTGTTTCCGGTGATTTCAATGTGAATCTATTGTTAAACGATAATGTAACAGAAAATTTTTGCCATAATTTCACTTCTTGTGGGTTTCAACGTATTAATTCATGTTTGCCTACACGTTTTTCTAATAATTCTATACCAAGTCTGTTAGATGTGTTTCTGGTGTCTGATATGTCCCGTGTTGTGAAATTTGATCAATTGTCTTTCCTGTCCGACCATGATTTAATTTTTTGCTGCTTGAATTTTAAGATTGGTTCTGTCCCCCCTCCGTTAAGTTTTACATACCGGGACTTCAATTCAGTAGATCATAATGCTTTAAACACTGAGTTATCAACGATAAGCTGGAACAATGTCTGGTGTTATGAGTCAGTAGATGATAAGCTGAGTGTATTTATGAGCAATGTGAACCATGTTTTTGACCGACATATACCCATACGCACAGTTCGTTCATTGAATCCCAGTTGCCCATGGTTTACGAATCGATCTTTGGCTGCCATCAAGAAACGAAATAAAATGCAAACTAAATGGAGAAAAAATCGTACTTCAGAAAACTGGGAGCTTTTTCGTAGAGCCCGTAATGAAGTAGCTTGTATTTTGAGGCAGGATAAAAAGAATTTTTTTAGTAGCAAACTGAATGGTAACCTAACCCCAAAGCAATTGTGGAGTAACATTCGTAAGTATAAGGTGTTCACTAGAAATACAACTAAATGCAACTTAGACCCTAGTGAGTTAAATGACTTTTTCCTTAATTCATGTCACTCTGCGCCAGCACCTAGTGTGATTTCAACAGAATCTGCAAACCTTTCCTATCAACATCAATTTCACTTTTCAGCTGTAAATGAAAATACAGTGGCGAGATGTGTTTTGAAAATTACCTCGAATGCAGTCGGAAATGATGGCATTTCTATTAGATTTATTAAATTAATTTTAGCATTCATCTTATCGCCTTTGACTCACATTATAAACCACTGTCTGACATGTTCCAGTTTTCCTAATCTATGGAAAGTTGCTACTATTACACCAATTGCTAAAACCACTGTTGCCTCTACCCCGAGTGATTATCGCCCTATTAGTATTTTATCTTCCTTGGGAAAAGTATGCGAACGAATTATTTTTGAGCAAATCTCAGATCACATCAGTCAACATTCTTTGTTATCTCCTCTCCAGTCAGGTTTTAGAATGGGACATAGCTGTGCGACTGCAGTAATGAAGATTACGGATGATATTCGGCCTTATTATGATCAGAACAACATTACACTGCTTTGCCTTCTAGACTTATCAAAGGCTTTTGACTCTGTCAATCATGAACTTCTCTGCAAGAAATTAAAATCTTTATTTATGTTTAGTGACAGAGCAATAAGATTAATAGAAAATTATTTAAGAGGGAGGTTTCAGAGGGTTGTAATCGGAAATATTTCATCCTCTATTAGGTCAATTTGCGTGGGGGTGCCTCAGGGTTCCATATTAGCTCCACTACTTTTTTCTATGTTTATAAACGATATTTTTTCTGTTTGCAAATATTCAACAGTTCATGCATATGCTGACGATATCCAGCTTTATTTCTCGAGGCCGATTGGACTTGTGGAAGATTTGACGTTTAGACTTAATTCTGATTTATTTTGTGTGAATAAGTGGGCTAATGATAATTGTCTTACTATAAATCCATTGAAGTCTAAAATACTACCTATTGCAAGAAGTCATCTAAATATTGAAGATATTCCTCAGTTATCGATTGGGTCAGCCAATTTAGAATTTGTATTTAAAGTAAAAAACCTTGGTTTCATCTTAAACTCAAAGCTCACTTGCACTGACCATATTAACAAGATTATTGGGAAGATTTATGGTACCTTGCGGCTACTACGTGATTCTATGAACTTTACCCCAATTGAGACTAGGCGAAGACTTGTAGTACAACTAATCATGCCCCACATAACCTATTTTAGCACCGTCTATAGTAGACTCGACTCTCAGTCTCTACATAAGCTTAATGTTGCTTTTAACAATACTGCAAGATATGTTTATGGTGTAAGCCGTTTTGACCACATCTCTGAGATAAGCAAGGGTATTTTAGGATGTAGCTTAAACGATTATGTTGATATGCGCAATATTTTATTTCTGCACAGGCTCATCCACTCTCGCACTCCCGCGTACCTTTATAACAAGCTACAATTTTGCCATTCCCAAAGGTCACTGAGTTTAATTGTCCCCAGGTGCAGTTATCTCAATTCTAGCAGGTACTTTTTCGTTGGCGCCATTAGGTTGTGGAACGCTTTACCATCATGTGTTAGACGAATTGGATCGAATAACAGCTTCAAACAAGCACTTTTTAACTCTTTCAGTAATAATTCTTGAACCTTGCTTTTTAATTTCTGTACTCATCCTCTATTTCTCTACTATCTTTATTTCTATCTACTTCTTTACTTCATCAAGCTAAATGTATTTTTATTTATTAAAGCTTCAATGTAATGAATGTAAATTATAAATATTTTATATTAATAGTATTTTAATTTTACTTTTTTTAATCTTTTTAATGTTCCATTAATCAATTATTAATTGCTTATGCCTATGATGTACTATAAAAGTCTAAGACTTATTGTACAGTGAAATTAGCAAATAAATAAATAAATAAATAAATAACCTTAAATTGAGTAAAAATATTTTTTTTTTTGTTGTAGCAATTTTTTGTTTAAGATTTTCTTATTAAAAATGTCACATAGCAAAAAAAAATATCTTTTTTAATACTTTGACTAATTTTAAGAATTCTTTACTAAGTGCGGTTTGTATTGAAAATCGATAGTTCATGAGAAAAATGATAAAATGTGAAATTAAGTGTGTTTGTTTACTTTCCCAGTAACAATTATCCAGTAAAGAAATTTTAGAGAGTAAGAAAGTATTTGCTCACAGAGAAAAACATATTCATAAAAGTAAACAAACACAATCCAGTAAAAATTCGTACAAACTGACAAGTGAAAAAAAAAATATTTAAGTTTTTCAAAACAATTTGCTTTTTTATTTATGAAAAAATATTGACAACTATCAAAATCATATGTTTTTCTTTTTGAAAAATGTTTGCTGGTAAAATTTTATCCAGTAAAAACTATCAAGCTCTCTCGCAACAAATTGTCACTTTATTCTCTCACTGCCTCTCTCGTTACTGGATATTTTTTTGTTAACAAACACAATCCAGTAAAAATTGTTACAAATTTGTACAAATTTTCAGTTAACATACAGACCTATTTAGACTAAAATTATTTTTATCAATAACGGAAATACTAAAAATGCAACATAAGCAAAACATATCTATATCTTATAATAAAAAACAAATCTGCAACAAAAAATATAGGTTTGTCTTCAAAAAAAAAACCACAGCCGACCTTGATTTGACATTGAAATTTTGACCCATACCTAGACATACCAAAACTTAAGTTGTAAGATATAATTAAGCTTTCGTCTGAAGCTTTTTTTCTGAAATCAGCATCTAAAGATTTTGACAACTTAAATGAAGCACACTTATGGGTTCGTCTACTGAGAGCGAGCCATTCGGTGCCACTAAATGCCATCACTGTCTAATTTAAATAAGGTGATAAAATATTAATCAAGTACAAAATGTGGTACATGAATTTTTAAATGTAAAAATGAAATTGATAGTTTGGTCATAAATGCTTGATTATCTATCTACTATCTTCTACTAGTCAAACTTAGTAAATGTGATTTAGATGTATTAACACTCGAAATGTTCTAAGTCAATTTTTAAGCAATTATTTTTTCTATTATTTTGCGTTCTTATTCTTCATTGTTACGCTGTGAAATAAAGCAATTTTAATTTTATATATACAATAGTATAAACTTCTCGTTTTTTTTGTAGTTTTGTATGCATTAACTAGAACTATCAATCCCGGGATCCCGGGAATGAAAACTTTGATCTCGAAAATCCCGAAACTCAAAAAAGCTCCGGGATTGCCACCCCTAGTGGCTACCCAAAACCTCCAATAGAACAAAAAAAAAAATAAATAAATAATTAAATAAATAGGAATAAAAAGAGAAAATATTGGTGTAAAAAAAAAGTAAACAAAAAAAAAAAAACCAAATAATATTAAAAGATAAATAAATAAACAATTATATAGATAATTAATTAAAAATGTAAACAAAAAAAAAAAAAATAAATAAATTTCTAAACAGACAAATAACTCACAAAATCTATAAATGAATAAATAAATTAATTAATGACTAACATACAACTAAATAAAAATTAAAATATATAATTAACAAAAAGTAAAGATAAATAAATAAATAATGTATAAATAAATAAATAAATGATGTATAAATAAATAAATAAATTAATGTATGTATAATTGAATAATTAAATTAATATATAAGATGATAAATAAATACTTAAGTCTATAAATAAATAAGTTATAATATATATTCATAAATATCACTAATAAGGGGGTTGTCCGACATATTGCACAAAATTTTATATTTTTCTGACATTTCTTCCACTTTTTCAGCTATATTTTTTATATGATGTTCTCTATGTAGCTGCTTGGTTGCATAATACCAAGGCAAGTTAAGCATCATCTTCAATAGCTTGTTCTTCAAAATTTGCAACTTCTTAATCTACGTTTTCGCACCAGACCTCCAAATCGGACATGCGTATAAAATTTTCCCTTGAAACACTACTTTTCCTAAGATGATCTTGTTTTCGTTACTCAGTAGCGAATTTCTTTTGATTAATGGGTACAACATATTTTTTGCTTCGTTAAATTTTAGTTTAATTTAGTTTAATTGCAATATTTGCTTCAATAACTAGTCACATGACACAGTGCACACAGTTTAAAAAAAATTTAATTTTAAATGAAAAAATTTTTTTTATCATTTATTTTTTTAATGGAAATTCATGTATTTGCATTGACAATTTCAAGTTACAGTGGAAACAACAAAGGATTTGAGCCGTTACACAAGAAACACCAAAGCTCTACTTGCGGAGAGACCACCGTTTTTCTCCTTATGTATCAAAAATAGCTTTAAAAATAGCGGTCAATTTTTTTTCGATACTTCCTTATGTGTATATAAGGAAAATCGAAAGAAAATTAAGAAAAAAAAATATTATAAATAAGAAAAATTCTAATTTTTTTGGCCAAATTCCGAAAAGTTAAAATTTCGAATTTGAATAAATTTTCGAAAATCGAGTGTTTTTGAAGTATTCCAGTACATGCCATTTATTTGAACAAGTCCAGTGCTTATGTTATGATTCGATATTCAGTTATCATTACGTAAGTAGCTAATTCTGCGAGATACTTGAAAACACCCGTCCAAAACTCTTTCCACATTGATTTCGATATCGCGATTTATATTTAGCGAGGCTAAGTCATTCAGCGGATCTTCGGACATAGTTAATCTGAGGCATGTCTTTAGACGACGTAGCGCTGAAAAGGAGCGTTCATTTGTTACTGTTGTCACAGGAAAAGTTGCCATAACATGAAGCATTTGATGGACATTTGGAAACGCGTCTTCATTGCAAATATCCAGTGCTTCGAGAGAATTGTTGATGTCTTGCCCGGCAATGCGTTGACGCCAAAGTTGAACTTCATTTATCCACATGTCACGTGAACCATTATGCAAAATTCAAATATATGACGCGAATAGATTTGTGCATGAATTTTCAATGAAGCTGATTTTTTTGAAGCCAGAGTATGCTTTAACGCGCATTGAAAAAACGCTCGTGTTACTAGCCTTAGCGACGCGCAGTGGTCCCAAATCGTGTTTTTTTGGTTCAAAAATAACTAGAGAGCACAAATCTTGTCGAAAATGAAAAACTCGGGCTTCGACGATTTATTGGCATTTTAGTTTTTTCATTTAAAAAAAAAAAAATTGTTGTGTCTTTTTGATTATTCGTTCAAATGTCAATAAAAGCCTATGTGCGAAAATTTCCAATGGGGGGGTTTGAACCCCCAAAAGCCCCCCTTACGCACGGGCCTGCTTGGCATAATGCTTTACCTTATCAATATCAACAGTACCTTGCGATCCACCAGCAACATTTAAAGATACAAACAAGATCATTCTCTCTAATCGTTTGCTTACTGCAGTATCAAGCGATAACTCAAATATTTGGATGCAAGAAATTTCAGAGGTCATCTTAAAAAATTGAAAATGGTTGCATGGGTGCCGCAGCTAGGCGCAGAATTTTTTTGCTGATTCTTTTTTTTTAATACTCACAGTTAAAGTAGGTTTTTTCAGTGCGTACAAAATTTTGTTGCTATCAATAACTCTGCTTGGACTTTATGTTATTTCAATCAAGAAAACTTTAAAATTAATATTTTTTTAAAAAAATAAAAACTTCCACTTTTTCACAATGTATTAACAAGACTTTAAAGTTTGCGCGCAAAATTCAGGGAACTTATAATACTTTTTCCGTTTCTTTACACTTAAGTATTGGCCTATAGTCCAAAAAATTTTTGAAGTTTAAATCAAAATAATTGGGGAATTTTAATATACACCCAACGTTAAAAAAAAGTTTCCACTCGATTTTATTGAATATAATCGGAGTCAGATTAAAAAAAAACGAGATTTATATTAAATATATATAAAGCAACTAAGTATTTTATTAAAATTCAAAGTAATGACAACATTCTTTAATTATTTAAAAAGAACATTTTAAATTATTTTGGAAAAAAAATATAGTACTGGAAACAGCTCAGACCTCAATCCAATAGAGAACTTTTGGTATGTTATGGGCCAAAAAGTTAGAGATAAACAGCCTTCAACACTGAAAATGCTGGAAAATGTTATTCTCCATGTCTGGCAAAATGAAATAGAGAAAGAAGAAATTGAAATTTTGTATTCGTCCATGCCTAGACGCATCAAGGCCGTAATTGAAGCAAAAGAAGGGCCAACACGTTATTGACTTGAATTTTAAAACTAATAAATTTTTTTTTTAAATTTTTTTGCTTTAATTTAATAGATTTTAATCATTTGGATACATATTTTTCAAAATATTTGTAATATTCAAGAAAATTTTGTTATATTCACAGATTTTATCAAACATGCAAATAATTGCTAAAACCATGTATTTTTTGCTAATATTGAAGTACTATATTTTTTTTTCCAAAATAATTTAAAATGTTCTTTTTAAATAATTAAAGAATGTTGTCATTGCTTTGAATTTTAATAAAATACTTAGTTGCTTTATATATATTTAATATAAATCTCGTTTTTTTTAATCTGACTCCGATTATATTCAATAAAATCGAGTGGAAACTTTTTTTTGACGTTGGGTGTATATGCATTTAAATTCTATCAAAAAATCAACTTCTTTCTTTTTGAGTTTAGTAGCACTAGATTGCCAAAATAATACACTGTGCGTCGGCTGTGAGACACTACTAGTTCAAAATTTTGCGGTTCTAGTTTATCGCAGATTTTGAAGGTTTGTCGTATTCGCCGTAATTTAGAAATTTTTAGTTTTTTGTTCCATTGTTTCAATAATATATACATATATAATAATAATAATCAAATGAAAATTAAACTAACAGCCACATTTTTTTCTCATTTCCCTATTGAAAAGATCATAAAATTTCCTATAAAGAAGCTCCTTCAGGAAGCAAAATTTCGTCAGTTAATTATTTTTATTTATTTATTTGATTTAGGTTGAACAGTAAGACTTAGTCTTTTATAGTTCCTTAATTAATAAATACAAATGGGCAAAAACTTAATAGTTAAAAAGTATGAATTAATACAAAACAAAAAAATTTTTTTTTTTTTTTTTTTTTTAAACTTATGAATATAAAAAAAAAACAAATAAGTTGAAGTTGAAAGAGAGATAAAATTAAAATTACAATATTGGATCAGCAAGTAAAATTTAAAGGGGAATTAATGAATAGGTTAAAATGAAATAAGATAAGAAGATACAAAAAGAGAGAGGCAGATTGCAGAAGAAGTGAGGTTCTAAGTTGAGAAGTATTTGTAGATATCACGTTTAAAGCTGATTCTTGATGAGTCTCGTCTCAAATGTATGGGCAATGAATTCCAAAGTCTAATGGTACTAACGAAAAAGAACCTACTGCTGTTCAGGTAATTGTGTCTTGGAATAATGAGATTTACCGATCTGATTGACTGTGAAAATTGAAGTTTGACGTAAAGGTACTCCGGACTTCTAGTGTGAATGAGTTTGTGTAAAAATAAGAGATTGCGAATTTTTAAATATTCAATTAAACCGCAGCCGAGAATTTCCTTACTTTTTGCCGAAATATGATCACTACGATGCATACCGTACACATATCTAGCTGCATTGTTAAATGCAACTAGAAGTTTATGTTGCGATTGAGAATCAAGTCCGCTGTAGACAACATCAAAAAAAGTTATATGAGGCATAATGAGTTGAACCATAATTCTACGTTTTGTCTCAGGGGGAGTGAAACTAGAAGAGGATCGTAAGTAGCGTAAAGTTGCGTAAATTTTACCTACAGTATTGTTTATGTGGTCAGTACAAGTAAGTTTGCTGTTTAGTACAAAGCCTAAGTTTTTAACCTTGTTCACAAAAGCCAGCTGATCAGAACCAATAAAAATGGGAGGGATGCCTACCAAACTATCATCACTCCTCGCGATGGGCAGAGCCTTAGACTTTAGAGGATTTATGAGGAGTAAATTGGAAGTAGCCCAACCATTAAGAGAACATAAGTCAGAATTAAGAGAATGTATCAAGTCTTCAATTAGACCAATTGGACGGGACAAGTAGATTTGGATATCGTCTGCATAAGCATGTATGGTAGAATGTCTACACACAGTGAAAATGTCATTAATAAAAATGGAAAATAAAAGAGGACCCAATATGGATCCCTGAGGAACTCCCGTAAAAATAGCATTAAGAGACGAAAATCCATCACCTACCTTAACCCGTTGCAATCTTCCTACGAGGTAACTGTTTATAAGCTTAACAGCCGGGGGACTGAAATTGAAAAAACTTTTAAGTTTATTGCACAGCAGAGAATGATTCACGGAGTCAAACGCTTTGGAAAAGTCGATTAAACAAAGAATTGTCAACAAATCTTGATCGTAAGCAGTCCTAATGTCATCAATGATTTTCATTACAGCCGTTGAACAGCTATGGCCAGCCCGAAAACCGGACTGCAGTGGTGATAACAACTTATTAGAATTTAGATAGTCAGACATTTGATCTGACATTATTTTCTCAAGAACTTTTCCTAGAGCTGGCAGAATACTAATCGGTCTATAATTATTTGGTTCACGCGCAGAAGCAGTTTTCGCAATTGGTATTACAGTGGCAACTTTCCACAAAGACGGAAATTGAGAAGAACTTAAACAGAAATTAAAAACATGAGTTAAAGGTGCGAGTATATAAGGCAATATCAGTTTAATGAACTTTATAGGCATACCATCAATTCCTACTGCATTAGATGTTAACCCTAGTACACTAGCAGCAACAACATCTTCACTAACTGCAAAAAACTCAAAAGAACACAAAGCGGAGTCAATAAATAAATTTGGTAGCTCCGCGTTAATCGTCCTGATAGTCGGGCAAGGATTACTGCTCGCCAAAAAGTAGTCATTTAGCACATTAGGATCTAGTTCACAATCAGCAGAATCCTTGTTAAAAACTTTAAATTTTTTTATGCGTTGCCACAATTGTTTAGAATTCAATCCAACATTTAACTTTGAAAAAAAGAAATTCTTCTTTTCCTGCTTTACAATGGAAGACGCTGCATTTCGTGCACTTCTGTAATTTTCCCAGTTTTCGTCTGAACGATTGATTTTCCATTTATGATGCAATTTATTTCTATTTTTTATGGCATGCAAGGCATTACCAGTAAGCCAGGGACAGCGGGTATTGGATACATTTATTGTTCGTAATGGCACATTACGAGTGAAAACATGATTTAAATTGCTCATTAGAACATTGAGTTTCTCATCTACAGAATCACAATACCAACAGTCATTCCAAGACAAACTAGATAAGTCTTCAAACAAGGCATTAAGGTCGATATATTTATAATCTCGAAAAGAAAAACTGCTTTGCACAGATCTACCCAGATTAATGTTGAAACTACAGAAAATTAAGTCATGATCAGACAGGAATGTTATTTGATCAAACTTTAATAGAACTGAAACATCAGAAACTACAAAAAGATCAAGCAAGCTAGGCACACAATTATGAGCAAAGCGAGTTGGAAAAGTTTGGTTAACTACTTTCAAGCCACAAGTAGAAGTATGATGCAGTAAGTTTTGAGTTATAGAATTTCTTAGCAACAAATTTATATTAAAATCTCCGCAAATGATAAGAAAATCATAATTAACTATTCTGCTAGCCAGATCATTGAAAAATTGCTCAAGATTGTTGCAACTAGGAGGGTTATAGACACAGGAAACAAAAACTTTTACACTATTATCATAAACTTCAAGGTTCAGAAATTCACAAACATCATTGCCTTTACTAACACACTTCACTTTCATACCAGCCTTACAATAAATAGCTACACCACCACCCCTCTTATCTGTCCTATCATTACGAAACAGTTTATAGCCATTGAAGCTGTAAAAAGAATCAGAAACTTCCCATTTAAACCATGTCTCTGTTACACAAATAATATCCACAGGCGAATTCTCAAAAATATGACGAGCATAGTCCAGTTTTAATCCATTCATGCTCCTAGCATTGAAATGTACCACGTTCAAACCATTATTTTGCTTACACAACACATGAACTAAGGTTTTGTAATTGTCGACAGCACCATTAGACGCACCATCAATTTGCAACAAGACCTAATGAAAAAGAATCAGCTTCAAACATAAGATAAATCAACATGTTAAAAAAGCAGGTAAAAGATATTAAAAAAAGAAAATAGAAGAAATAAATGAGAAAATTAAAAATAAAAGAACTTAAACTAATTAGAATAGATAACATTAAATAAATAATTAAAAAGTTGAATAATATGCTCATAAGAATTAAAGTTATGAGCTGAGTTATTTTAAACTCAGATAAAATTTTTTTTTTTGATTTGTTTTTAACACCCTAAGACATTTCCAGTGCTGCACTCTATGCTCTCTTTGTTACATATTAGTCTTGCATCTCCCTGCTGAGTGGACTTAACATAAATACTACCGCGTACTGAGAAAACTGCAACAATTTTTCCTTGACGTTTCATTTCCATTGCATGAAACAGAATTGCGCGATTAGTTTTAGTAAGGCTCTCATTTAAATAAAATTTTTCATTTCCACCGCACCCAATATCACTGAGATAAAGTTGTCGTTGGTTAGACTTACAAAAAATTGCAATTGCTCTACAAATTTGGTTGCGGTCATAGGAGTTTGCAAGCTTTGCTATTATCGCAAGTTTAATGTTGATATTCCTGTTGTTTCTTTTTTCGTCGTTTGTTTTCACCCTGAACACATTGAGGAGCATCGGCATTAGCAACATAAATTCATAAAAAAATCAATAACACAGCACGTGCCAAGCTTAAAAGCACCATGGATGCCTATTTGCTCGCCTTATTGTCGACTGCCTAGTTTGAACTTAATTAACTGACAAAGTGTTCGCTTCACGAAAAAATTGCATGGAGCTTATTTATAGAAATAGGCTAGGTCCCGTTTATGTAAGATTTCTTTTTCACGAGATATAGAGACAAATGTCTTGTAAAGCATTTATCCCCATACAAATCGTATGGAAAACAAAAAAGCTCGATGAGCCATAATTGCACCAGAATTTTCCTTTCGTGTGCATGCAACTTTTGAACTTGTTTGAAGCAAAAAAAAAAATTGAATCACCATAATGTATACATAATCCGAGTTATGATATGAGTTTGCATAAAATTTGATAATTTTTGAATTTCTGATCTATAATTAATAAAAAGTGAAAATAAAACAACAGAAATAATTTTTATTGCAGAGCTTACAGAACATCACAATTGTATAGACACACAACCATATGTTGTCTATGTACATTAGGGTGATTCAAATTTTTTTGTTTTTGCTTGAAACAGGTTAAAAAGTTGCAGGCACACGAAAGGAAAATTCTGGTAAAATTATAGCTCATGATATTGATATTTACTGGTGGCTCATCGAGCTTTTTTGTTTTCCATGAGTCAGATCACGCCAACTGGGCACCCAAAATTCCACTTTGTTTTGGAATTGAAAGTTTTATATATCAATCGAAAGTACTTACCAATAGAATATTTTGTCTCAAAGAATTAATCAAAATTTCAATTGTTACTACCTTTTTTTATGCAATGAAAATTTTCGACAAGTTTAATTGAAAGATTAATTCCTCTTAAAGTTGTTAACAAAAAATTATGAAATTTACTAAGCATGTTAACAAACAATTGCACTTGCTAGTCATGATAAAAAAAAAATTTAATAATTATATTTTCACATTTTTTTATAACTTATAAATAAAAAATCAATTATAATTTTGCCTTCTCCATACGAAAAATTAATATTTGTATTTTTGGTATAAGCCTTGAATATTTAAGATTAAATATATGTAAAAAAATTTAAGGTGCCGTCACTCATTTCAATAGAAAACAAATTTTATAATGACCGACCTATGACAAAATCCCACTTTGCGCCATGCATTTGAATAGAAATAATTCTTCAAAAATAATGTACAATGAAAATGCAAGTATTTTGTATGTTTTCAATGCGTATTTAATGTTTATAAATTATTAAACAGAAATAATTTTTTGCTTGAACACATCTAACCATCAATAAAAATATGATCTGAACTTAGCAACCGTTGGATTCGTAAGAAATAACGGTAAAAAACGATTTTATTGTTTAATGTTATTTTTTTTTGTGTACATATGTATGTATAAATGCGACATTCGGGCGACAATAAGTTAAAGTCATGTAAAAGAATTTGAATAAGTCTATTCGAAACTTTGTAAAGAAACGTGTGGTAACTAAGGTCGACTAGGTTTTGCTTAACTTTTCCGTAGTCTTTTCATTTCCGCATCTGAACTTTTGTAAAAGTCTTATGTGTAATTTATTTTGTAAAAGTGCGTTAAGTGTGTGAAAATTTTCAAGATGGGTCGCAAAAGCAAATGCTGCAATCCATTTAATAAAAGCAAACATAAATGTGTCTTAAAAAATCTGATATTGATAACGAATAAACAGGATGACATATTCAAAAGTTTTATTGGTTTTTCTATGTGTAATTCTTGCAAAATTGATATCTACAAAGGTAAGAATCCAGAAACAGCCATTGATTCACATGAAAGTCAGTTGATTAAAGGTCATGCAGTAAATGATGAGGCAGATAATTTTGAAATCTCCAATAATGAAAAAAATGATCCAACTTTTCACGAAAAAAATGCAAGGAGCTTTTTTATAGAAAATTTTATGATCTTTCCAATAAGCTAGGTCCCGTATTTTTAACATTTTTTTTCACGAGATATAGAGACAAATGTCTTGTCAAGCATTTTCACCCATACAAATCGTATGGAAAACAAAAAAGCTCGATGAGCCACCAGTAAATATCAATATTATGAGCTATAATTTCACCAGAATTTTTTTTTCGTGTGCCTGCAACTTTTGAACCTGTTTCAAGCAAAAAAAAAAAAATTTGAATCACCCTAATGTACATACATATATCGCACCATCAGAACCACAGGGCAACATCTCAAAACTTTAAGTTTCAAGAAAATTGAGACTAGAGATATCTGAAATCTCCCACTGAGTGTGTAGACAGCCACAACTCCATCTATGACAGCTTTGAACTGAAATACTTATCTCAGAAATCTAAAGAGTATCATCGACATATTTTGCAAATATGTACCTTGATTGAAAATATTCTTCGTTTTTAAGAAGTATACTGCCTTTTTTTGACTTACTACTGCAAAAACTTATAAGGAAAATATTTAAATTTGTTTTTTCTTTATTTTAACAGCAAAGTATTATTATTTTGAAATGAGATGGTGTTATTCTATTAAGAAATAATAGAGAGCTAAGTAGCCCTTATCTAAAAATTAATTTTAGAAATTATTAGTTGAGCTACATATATGATGGAAATTTCTAAATTAAGAACATGTAATGAGCTATATAATGGCAAACATAACTCGAAAACTCGTTATTTGGATTTGTGCCCCTGTTCTTTTGACGGAGCGATATGAACACACTACATATGGGACGGTCTTTTACAAACCGAACACTTTTCGGACGACACATTTTTGATTTGGCTGAAACTTTTTTTATAGGTTCTGTATCGAAAAAGAAGAGATACATACGTGTTCGAGGATTTTTTTGAAAAATTTTTTGTTGCAAAATAGAGCGAATTTAAATTTTGAGAATTTCGTGATTTTTGGCATTGAGGCTCACTTATAACTCCGGTTTTGTTAAAGCTAGAAAATTTATTTAATTTTCAATTTAAAGCTAAAAGAACAAACTTTAAGAAAAAATTATTTATTAAAAAATTATTAACAAATTAATATTATTATAAGCAATTTAAATGTTTAAGTCAATTTCTAATAATTTTCCCCACCCTGTATCAAATTTTTAATATGACCATCGTATTCTACGTCAAATTTTCTATCGGGGTTCATCTCGAGATCTGGTTTCTCATTGACTTTTTTCTATGTATTTTGGGGCGTAGATTCCAAAAATGGCAACCATTTTTTTTTTCTTAAGAATCGTTTTCGAGATATCCCCGAAAAAACCACTTTTTTTGCAGTTTTTTCATTTATTTGGCCATATCTCCATGAATATTTTTTCGACTCCAAAACGCTTTTCAGCATTCAAAAGATATTTGTATTCCCTTTCTAACAATATGCTGTTTGTCTAATCGGATAAGATTTGATGGAGTTACAAGCGCTCAAAGTCCAAAAAAACTGACTTTTTTGGTCTTTTTTAAAATCACTAATTTTTAATTGCTCCATTTGAATGAAAATTTTTTTCTTATTCATATTTTTAAGATTAAAAATAAAAGACTATTCTTTTGCAAATAATTTAAGCATAATTTTGCGGAAATCGAACAAAAAATGTAGAAGTTAATCGAAAAACAGTAAAAAACTTGCAATAAAATTTTACAAATTGATTCAAACATTTAAATTGTTTATAACAATATTAATTTTAATAAATAAATTTTTTCTTCAAGTTCGTTCTTTTAGCTTTAAAATGAAAATAAAATAAATTTTCTAGCTTTAACAGAACCGGAGTTATGAATTTTTGAAAGTGAGCCTCCATGTCAAAAATCACGAAATTTTCAAAATTTAAATTCGCTCTATTTTGTAAAAAAAAAATTTTTCAAAAAAATCCTCGAACACATATCTATCCTTTTTCGATACAGAACCCATAAAAAATATTTCAACCAAATCAATTGTCGGTCAATTTTCGTCAAAATTCGTTCGGTTTGTAAAAGAACGTCCCATATACATATATATCTGCATGCGGTTTTTTTCTGTCAGCCAGCTCAATTGTTGTACAAACAAACCAGATATATTTATATCTGAAGGTACATATGCATGTATGTAAATGCATGTGTACTTGAACAAGCTCGAAAAAAAAAACATTGAGCACTTTCATACATACCCACATACACACATCAAGGTGACTCAATTTTTATTTATTTTTGTTTCAAACAGATTTAATAGTCGCAGGTAGATGAAAGAAAAATTCTGGTGCAAGCAGAATTCATAACATCTATATTAGTATGTTGGGGTAAGTGGGCAGTCTTCGGCCGCGGCTCAACGCTTACATCCAATACGTCAAACACTTGCTTCGCTGTTAACTTTAGTATATAGGTTTTGCAAACACACCGGTGTTGGACATACTATACTGCCGTACTAAGCGATAAAGACGTATCTCAAAAAAATTCATTTCGAGATAATTGATGTTTTGTTTATGTCAATTTGTTGAAATACCTGTAAAATTGAGATAGAGGAAATTTTCTTAATAGATTTTTTATATGATTCAACTAAGATGCCGACATTTGGAGTATTTCATTAGACGCGTAATTTCTTCAGCTATCCGATGCCATAAGAATCTCGAATTTTTTTTTTTTTGAGATACGTCTTTTTCGCTTAGTACGGCAGTATACTGCCCTGAAAAGCGATAATTGTGTATTTCAAAAAAAAATGTGTTTCGAGATAATTGATGTTTTGTTTATGTCAATTTGTTGAAATACCTGTAAAATTGAGATAGAAAAAATTCCCTTGGGACTATTTTCAGCCTATAGTATGTCCAACACCGACTTCGCTAGCTACAGTAACTCTACATAAAAATTAGGGTAAGTGAGCGGGCTTCGGCCACGGTTCAGAGTTTACATCCTCCAATATGTCAACACCGGCTTCGTATAGGCTGATCCAATTACCCAAGGCCATACTAATAGGTCCAACAGTATGCGATCCGAATAAAAATTCCTACTCGGATACTTAGGTGCATGCTGAATTATCTGTCTTGGTCTTTCCATGGTACTGGGTCACTCCAAGTGATGCCCAAAATTCTTTTTTCGACCTTTCTTTTTGTATTGGAACAAACAACTGTTTTCCGATCTTGGGTTAAAAACTATCCTTTTAAATAGCTCACGCAACACTCATATATGTTAATACGAAAGGAAACGAAATGTAAAGGCATTCACTAGAATGATTGTGATTGTGAAACACACTGGAATTCACAGGCTTCGCCAAGAGACGAATGGTAGCTCGTTTCACAAATTTTCTGCGAGCATGAACTTGTGTGAATATTCTGAAAGTTTCAGTCGGAAATCATTTTAATGAATACAATTGCGGCGGACGACTGGGAAAAGAGAGTTACAAAAACAAAATTTGTAAACAATAAATTTTTGCTGAGAAAATCGTATGGGAAAAGAGAGTGACAAATTTTAGTACATTAGAAATGCAACACTGATCCGACGTAAAAATAGAATTAATTCTAAATCGCCGGGTACCCGTCGGCAGGTTACCAGTCGTACGCCGCAATTCTGTTCAATTTCACATGATTGTTTGATAATTTTTGACAGCATGTAATAATCGTCGCTTTCCCGACCCAGTCCCAATTCTGGGCAGAGTATTACATGCAGAGTGGTTCTGTGCTGTTCTCTGATACGTACTGAAATGTTTTAACGAACGAACCATATACGCACAGTTTTCAAGTTCAAGTCAATCTTTATAAACTTACTACACATCAAATATATGAGCTTAATACCTGGTACAAAACTCAAACTGATCTCTCTTAATGAATAGTGTCGCATCTTAATTACAATTTCTTAAATAAATCGTAGCTATCCTAAAAACTAAATATTTTTCTAGTGGAACTCCCTGCATGTTTATACATTTCACATTTTTGCATGCGTATTTGCATTTTATGCGTTTTCCTTTGACCCATTTATTTATGGTATATGAGTTTGTTTTGTACTTTTTTTATTTGCCAGTTGTTGTCATACACCTAGTGTTGTATTTCATTCATAGTTTATTGCATTTTTTGTATTTATCCCTTATTAATGTTGTTATTTTAAGTTATTTCCTTTTGACCAGTGGCGTAACAGTAGGGAGATAATAGGTTTTTACTTTCTTTTTTCCTATAATTTATATTATTTTAAGGTATTACATATCTCTAAAAATATTAAACTTTGAATTTATTTGTTGCAATATCTATAAGATTAAATCTCAAACATTGTAATTGAATTGTTAATATTGAATACACCCAACCCTCTTTTTACACGGTAGATAAGTTCCTTAGAAAACCGTGCAAAAAAAATTGTGTAAAAAAATACATGCAATGTATGGTAAATTTGGGGATATGTTCCACAACTTTAAAATATCGTGTAAGATGAAAAAACTTTCCCAAAAACCGTGCAAAAAAAAGTTTAGACAGTCTAAGATTTTTATTTTAGTTTCTAACGAAATTGCTCTTCTCTTTGGTATATTTTGTTGTTGTTTATTCATTTTATTAATCGGGTGTGTACTAAACATAACAATAGGTGTAAAATAATATAACATATTTATAGGACTTATCTAAGCCAAATGTTTAACACATTACCTTTATTAGTAGTAAAATATTAACATGAATGCAAATTATACTTTAAATTTCACCATCGAATTTAAAAAAAAAACTTTAATTTGAACATCAACTTTTAAAACTACGAACTGAACGCTTGAACACAAAATAAATACTGAATAACCTAATGCTGTGTTCAAGTTGAAGTGCAATCAGATAAAAAAAAACTGATTATAACATTCGGGTATTCCCCCAATTGTATTTTTGTTGCTGTATACACAACTTAGCTGTACAACTTACAATTGAAATTAAAAAAATCTTTTGTAAGATTCGTGCAAGAACCAAAAATTCGTGTAAAAAAGCTTATTTGCTCTTATTTTTGAACCGTGTTATTTCAAAATCGTGTAAAAAAGTACCGTGTATAAAGAGGGTTGGGTGTACATGATAAAATAAATACATACAGTGGCGAGCATAACCGAGCGAATGATTGTCTTTGCTGCATGTAAAAAATACAAACTTTCTGAGAAGCTTAATGTTGATTGTTAGCAATGCCTAATGCCTATAAGCGAGAATATTGAAGGTAAAAAAAAAAAACTTTTGAACTACAAGTTAAGATTTCCATTATAATTTTTTTAAACCGTAAATTTTTTTTAGATCCCAGATAGTTGCTAAAATGCCTTAGCCATGAGTGAGCCAAACGACTTGTGTAATGTAGTTCTCTATTAAGAAAAGGACTGTTTTTTTATTAAGATATCAGTCGTTTATTTCTAACTGCTTTTGTTACATCACTCCTTATTTAAAAAATTGGATAAAAAAAATTAATTTGGAACATACATATTACATAACTGGACAATTTTTTGACAAACGTTCATCGACAAAGACAAAATACATATTTTTTAGAAGTTAACCTTAGCTGATCGGCTTTCTCAAGCAATATTTATGACCATCACATAATATTTGTTTCTAAAATGCTCTCTAAGTTTTGAATTTTTCATACAAAATTTCAAATAAATATGCATTTTATCAGTTCAATAAGGTTAATTTGATTTAAAAAAAGCTTCAAATTAAAAAAATTATTTAAAGGAACTGAATTTAAGTCTGGCCTCTCGATTACTCTGGTATGTTTATTTTTTGAGATGTATGTATGTATGTACATTAGACAAAATAAAGTCATGTTCTAGAATACTTCAAGAACACTCGATCATCGAAAATTTATTCATTTTCGAGTATTTCCTCATTTAAAAAAATAAAATAAAAATAATCCTATGGCTGCTACCAGAGCTGCAAAATTTTCATTTTTTGGAATTTGGCCAAAAAAATGATAAAAATTTGATTTTTTTCTTATTTATAATATTTTTTTAAATAATTGTTATAATTTGTTGTTTTTACTGTATTCACCTTAATACACTATAACTTGAAATTATCAATGCTACTAAATGAATTTCCATTAAAAAAATAAACGAGAACAAAATTTAAAAAATGAGAGATTTTTTTGCTGTTTTTTATTATAAATTAATTTTCTTTCAGGCTAAATGGTCAGTTGTGAATTAAACATCTATTTGTTTTGTTTACGTAACCAACGTTTCGTGGGTTGTTTCTCACTTCCTCAGGGTTATTTATTTTAAAACACTGTAATATAATAAAACATTTTTTTAAATACAATTTTGGCTGTTAAACTAACAGATAAAATTACATTAAAATTTGAACTGACATCACTTTTTTAAATTAACTATTTTAAACATTAAACATAGTATACTGAGTGTACAAATATGAAACCTGTAATGACATCTAGTGGTCGATAGCCGTATATGTATGAGCTTCCGAACCGCACCAAATGTCTTAATTGTTCATTCTGTCATCTGTCAACAATATTCAGTTCACAATTTGTCAAGTTTCATACAACAACGCATTTTTTCCGCTCGTAAAGATGTCGAATTTTGTGCCTGAAAACTCTCATTTGCGGGAAGCATTGATTTTCTGTTTCCATTTGAAGAAAAACGCTTCTGAATCGCATCGAATGCTTGTTGAAGCTTACGGCGAGCATGCTCTTGGTCGTACACAGTGCAATGAGTGGTTCAATAAATTTAAAAGTGGTGATTTTGATGTGATAAATGAGGAGCGCGGCCGGCCACCGAAAAAGTTTAAAGACACCGAATTGCAAACATTATTGGACGAAGATGATGGTCAAACGCAACAACAGCTCGCTGAACAACTTAATGTGACACAACAAACCGTTTCCTTGCGTTTGAAGGCCATGGGACAGATTTTAAAGGTCGGTAGATGGGTGCCACATGAACTGACCGAACATGGCAGCAAGAAAACCGAAAAACCACTTGTGAATTGCTGATCGCCAGGCAAAACAGAAAAGGTTTTCTCCATCGAATCATCACTGGCGATGAAAAGTGGATTTATTTCAACAATCCCAAACGAAAAAAATCATATTTGAGCCCCGGCCAACGACCCAAATCAACGCCAACGCTTCCCGCTTCAGGCACAAAATTCGACATCTTTACGAGCGGAAAAAATGCGTTGTTGTATGAAACTTGACAAATTGTGAACTGAGTATTGTTGACAGATGACAGAATGAACAATTAAGACATTTGGTGCGGTTCGGAAGCTCACACATATACGGCTATCGACCGCTAGATGTCATTACCGGTTTCATATTTGTACACCTAGTATAACACAAAAAAATTTATAATAATAAAAACATTCAACTATTGCCGCTTCTCTATTGCTACTGAGAAACTACGAAACGTTGGTTACGTAAACAAAACAAATAGATGTTTAATTAACAATTGACCATTTAGCCTGAAAGAAAATTAATTGAGAGATTTTTTTATTCTCTTCCCCATAGTTCCCCATAGAGAGATTTCGTTTCAAAAATATCAAAGTCAAAAAGGTGTCCCATTATTTAAAGAATATGTTCTACTGTGATATTATTATTATTATCGCCCAAGTATCTTTTTTTTATTATTTATAATTTATGCAAATAGATTCCATACAATACAAAATATTAATTTGACTTTATTTTGCTTTAAAGATATGGTCACCGTAAGAATGGGATACAAAACAAAAAATTAAACTGTGTTCTATGTCTTGAATTTTTTTTATTTTTTGAACAACCCCTTCAATGTGCTGAGCAAAGAAAAAAAACTCCGCACTTCGGAGAAATCCCAGAAAATTAAAAGCTTTTTCTTGAGCAGTCCCCTGCGGCAAATTTCTCATTTGCCACCATATCATTTTTGTATGAACAAAAAAATGAAATAAAAGGAGTCAAATTGTCATTTAATGTCCGAAATCAACGAGTAACATTTATTTTGAATGTTGGGATCCTATTTTAAAAAATTAAGGTTTACTGCACCAATTCCAGTTAAATAAATTAAGGTAATTAAAATAATGAAGAGCGAATCCTTTGACGGCACATATCTTAAAATTTGCCAAGGCCAGCATATTTCGTTGTAACGCCACTGCTGTCGATTATTTATTTCAGATGACTTTGGGCAGCCACGTTTATGTGGTTTGCTTCCTTTTTAATGTTTCTATGTGATTAATTTAAATTTTTTTAGCATTTAAATCAGGCATGGGGGCGGTTTTTTAACTCGGACATTTCATGTTAGATTATGTTCATAAAAAACGTCAAAAAAGATTTACTTTTAATATAGACATTAGACTGGGTCGATTTGTATGAAACAAAATAAAGTCAGCTAGACACCGATTCAAAAGTTAGAAGGACCTTTAAAAACGATATCTGCGTCATTTTGTTTTCATTCCGAGAAAAACCAATGGATCACTTTTGATTCTCCTGAAGGTCCTTTTTGGCTAAAAAACGTAAGTATTTTTTGCTTATAATTTTTATGTCTTCACAGAATGGAATTTGCTTAAAAAATAAAAATGCGCTATTGCAAAAAATTTGACGTTAAAAAATTTTAAATTTTTCTTTTGTTATAGACAGTGATGTACCGGTGAGCAAAAACCCAATTTACTCAGCATTTATTTTGGATTTTTGTCGGGTTTTTGCTAAAATCGTTTTTGCTCAGAGCAAAAATGGATTTTTTCATTTTTTTAAAATCTTTTTTAGCGAAATATAATTGAACTAATTGGTCGCTCTATTGAACTTAAGAACTCTCAGATTTCTACCTACTATCAATGAAGCAGTGATTTTACAGCGTCATTTCATATAGATGCACGCAATGTGTGTACAAAGTGTTACGGTATCATCATGGTATTGTTTTCTGGGTATTGTCATATTGAGTGGTCCAAATAACGAACTTGAACATTGATCTTAACATATTTTTTCTACTTATGACTTATTTTCCGAGCTATCGGCCTCTCATATCCAGCCCCACCACGATTCTGGCGACTGACGCTTACTTCGATTACTAGCCATATTTAAACAATCAATTGCAAAAAACTTTAGTGGGAGGAAATGCCCATGAAAAATCCAACGCTACCTCCTGGACTCTTGGGCAGAATGAAAAAAAAGCGCTTGAATTTTGTACACTCTAAGGTCGAATGAAAACTTCGACTTTAAAATATATCACGTTGATCACTGAAACTAACTTTTATTTTTGGTTTTTTTGTGAGTTTTACATTTACACATTACGCCTTTTTTTTAAATTTTTAAGTCAGTATAAGCGTGAATTCTATGATAAAAAAAAGCGTAGTCTAATTTGAAGAGTTGAACTTTGTTTCCCGCACTTTTTTAAGCAATAACCTTTTTAAATGACCAGAGACTAAGAAAATCATGCTGCATCGACCACAATCACAAATCCCAATATTTTACCGCCCTTCAAACCAAACATTGTTTGTTTGATGTCACCATGTTATTTCTAATTATGGTACAATGATGTTGGTACATTGAGACATAGATGTGTTAAACAGTGGACTTGCATACTGCAAGTCATGGGATCGAGTGGGACTTTTGGAGTCGTCAGGAAGAACTGGATTATGCCTCAGATCGTCCGATATGCAAGCCAATCTTACAAGGCTAAGCGGCCCGACCGACCACGGTTAAACTCTTTATTAACACTACAAAGGCTAAAGCAATAAAAAAAAGAAGGCACCCCCATATTTCGACGTTTACGGAATCAATGTAACCATTATTACACTTTTCTGCAACCTCGGCAGCATTATCAATATTAACCCGGATATGCAGAGCGTACTACATGTAGTACACCTATTATTTTCAGGTTTTTGCGTAACCTGTTCTTTGGATTTTCTAACCAACTTATTGTGGTGCTATAGTACAGGTTCATGCGTTGATAAGTTTTGTCTAGATTAATTACTTGGATGTTTTTTTTTGGATCGGACTTTTCAGTTTTGTGAAATTAGCAAAAGTGTGAAGATGAATAAGACGTGTTCATTTAATAAGGATTATCACACCACCAAATAATTTTTTCTTATAATTTTTTTTTATTTAAGTACATCAACATTTCTGAATAATGAACAATTTGAATTTAAAAAAAAATACTGCCTTTACTACACATATGTACCGAGCGTACTACATTTAGTACGGGCTCAAAATCCAAGTAAAAATAATTTTTTTTTAATTTTGTCTTCAGTTTTGTAAGTTATTCTATCAGAAGGAAATAAATTAGGAAAAAATACGAAGGTTTTTGCATTAACGCGCCCGTCGGCATATCTGGGTTAAAAAAGGCCAGTAGCATTCCTTAAGAGTGGGCCGCTCACCGGGCGCAACGCTTGGGGGGAGCGGCATTTTGGAAATGTTGTGGATCTTTTTTTTAAAGTAACTGAAAATAATTGGAGATAGCACATAGTAGTACATACTAGGTGTACAAATATGAAACCGGTAATTTTTTTTTCAAAAAAACACGTTCATTTTGCGAAAATAGTTCCAAATTTAATCTTCAAAGTAATTCCCCTCGCTAGCTACACATCTTTTCCATCTTTCAGGCAATTTATGGATTCCTCGCCAAAAAAATTCTTCGTTTTTTGAGGCTATTCATTCATCGAGCCATTTTTGCACTTCCTCCTAAGAATTGAAGTGCGAATCGGTGAGTGCGTGTCCCATCGCTGAAAACAAATAGTAATCGGATGGTGCCAGGTCCGGTGAGTACGGCGGGTGGGGCAGGGGCTCCCAGTTGTACGATTTTACCAAGTTTTCATTGGCGTTGATTTGGATCGTTGGCCGGGGCTCAAATATGATTTTTTTCGTTTGGGATTGTTGAAATAAATCCACTTTTCATCGCCAGTGATGATTCGATGGAGAAAACCTTTTCTGTTTTGCCTGGCGAGCATCAATTCACAAGTGGTTTTTCGGTTTTCTTGCTGCCTGTCGGTCAGTTCATGTGGCACCCATCTACCGACCTTTAAAATCTTTCCCATGGCCCTCAAACGCAAGAAAACGGTTTGTTGTGTCACATTAAGTTGTTCAGCGAGCTGTTGTTGCGTTTGACCATCATCTTCGTCCAATAATGTTTGCAATTCGGTGTCTTCAAACTTTTTCGGTGGCCGGCCGCGCTCCTCATTTATCACATCAAAATCATCACTTTTAAATTTATTGAACCCCTCATTGCACTGTGTACGACCAAGAGCATGCTCGCCGTAAGCTTCAACAAGCATTCGATGCGATTCAGAAGCGTTTTTCTTCAAATGGAAACAGAAAATCAATGCTTCCCGCAAATGAGAGTTTTCAGGCACAAAATTCGACATCTTTACGAGCGGAAAAAATGCTTTGTTGTATGAAACTTGACAAATTGTGAACTGAATATTGTTGACAGATGACAGAATGAACAATTAAGACATTTGGTGCGGTTCGGAAGCTCATACATATACGGCTATCGACCGCTAGATGTCATTACCGGTTTCATATTTGTACACCTAGTAGATAGCATATAGATAGTAGATTTTGTAATTTTATGTGAAAAACAAAAGGTCAAAAATGTCTTATTTTTTAGTAAATAAAATTCTTCCATTCCAAAAAAAACAAAAAAAAAATTGCTTTCGGTAATGGCGGCAAATAACCTCTTGCCCTGACTGCCCGATATGCACGGTACGCTACTGAAAAAATCACAACTGAAGACGTTGCAGCAAGAATCAATGAAGCAAGAAGTGGTTGTGTCTCATTTTCATAAAATATGGAAATCAAACACCACTTCACTCATATAACTCCACGATTATTTTAATCAAATATTCAATTAGTGTTGCTTTATTATTGTGTCTTTATCATAACACATATCCGACGAATTACCAAGTACATACTTCATAATCTGCAAGAGGAATGCCAAGGAAATCATTAGACGAAAGTTCAACATTCACAAAAAAAAAGAAACTTATGGATGCTACAAAAACGATTTCTACCGGACAATTGGCAAGAGCATTGACAGTTAAATACAACAGAGATAAAGAAAAACAAGAGGCGATATAACAAAGACAGTTTCTGTTGCTAGTCCTATCCGATTGAAGACGATTAAGGAAAGCATTTGTGGCGGACACGAATAGCCTGCAGAAAACACACGCAACAAACTGCACGCAGGTTGCAACGCAAGCTATTTCGACGTGAATGCGCAAAAAGAGTGCGTTTAGAATAACTTTAGTGAAAATGATGGCAGCCAACTTAAAATAAAAAAAATTTTGAAGAGATAGAGAAAGAAACTCAAGTTCCGGCAGGTATGTTCCGCCTCTTTGGATTCTGGCCGTCATCGTGTTTGTACATTGTGGGATCACCTAAATAGAGAATTGGAAAAATAAAAAGCTGAAAAGGAATAAAGAATTGAAACCAATAAATAATTTATTTATTTTTATTTATTAAATTAATTTATTTTTAAATAAAAAAAAAATCATGTTTTGGAAGTCGTATGAAAAATTAAAATTTTTTTTTTGAGCTGAAACACCAAACTTTTATCTAGCGTTTCAAGATTTTAAATACTTCAGTTGATTTTGTTCATATGAAGGCTTACATTTTTGCTGCCGAATATGCCCCGGTTTACCATACTTCTTGAACAACCTACCGTTTCTAGTCGTTACTACTGTTATTTTCAATTGCATTCAGCTTCTCCCATTTACACAGAAATTGAATAGAGAGATTTACAATATTATGCAATTTTTCTTTGATAATGACATCTCGACATTGGCGAAAGAGCAATTTTAGCACTGGCGAAAACCATCAAACGTGGGATTTTTTTTATAGATTTTTTTCGTCAGTGTACTTCTTGAACAACCTACCATTTCTAGTCGTTACTTTTTTTTCAATTACAATCAGCTTCTCTCATTTACACAGAAATTGAATAGAGAGAGTCTGTGCTACTAAAACAAATTTGCAATATCATGCAATTTATCTTTGATAACAGGCAGTAACTAATTATCATGTCGACGGATAAAATTAATTTAACGCTAGTGGTAAATTGGGTTGAATTGCTCAAACTCTAATATCAACTACAAACAAATCTTTGGTGGGGTCGATATATCCGAACAAATGGCGCTGCTACAGGGCATCAGCAAAAAGTCTACAAAGTGATCGAAAAAGGAGTTATAAGACTATTCCAGCTGAGCTGTGACCATGCCTATATAGGATATTTCAAACAATCGCGGCACTCGCTCAATATTCTATATATGTACATATTGATTTCGGTGGAATTCGGCATTGAGTTGGCGAAGGATATGAGTCTGTCTGGACTGGATAAAAATAATGCTTCTGTACAGAAAACTATTGAGTTTTAAGTAATTTTTTTGCTAAACAAAACATTCTCATAACTAAAGAAAATAGATAGTTTTTAAGAAGAGGTTATCCACCAAAAAATGTTATCTTCATCTGGCGAAAAATTACTCCGCATGTGCACAGCTTTTATAAGAAAAATTACTCTCGTTCCATTTGTATACGGTTTTAGCTCACGTAGCTTGCTTTGCTTTGGTAATGATGAAAAATCTATATGACACCAGACCATCTATCCCTAATTTTAAAAGTTATAAGGAGTCAAAAATCAATGTATCCTATACAAATTTGCCATATATTCAACTTTTATCCCTAATTAAGTCAACATGTGCCTCAGAGGCACATTTTTGACTTTGTAAAGCTCGTAACTTTTTTATATGGACAAGAAAATTAATGAAACTACTTAACTTTCTTTTCCCACATAAGCTTTGGATTGCATTTTATTTAAAAAAAAACTAAAAATTTACATAATCCACTTAAAATGTGGCACTTAAGTGCAAATCCATCAGATTTGGCCTTTTAGCTGGCCTCGTTGTTTTTTTTTTTTTTTTTGGAGCAGACTCTTCAAACATGGTTTTTCTTGAAGTTAAAACTATTTTGAATTAATATTCAAGGAGGAATAATTAAAATTCAAAGGAACACATAGATAAAATTGCATTTAAGTTAAAAAAAAAACATGAAAAGTTACATACAAAGTTAAATATTAAAATAGCTATCTGAATTTTAATTGAACAACCTTGATTATTAATTCAAGACAGCCTTAGCTTCAAGAAAAACTATGGCTGAGAGATGTACTCCAAAAAAAAAACGAGGCCAGCTAAAAGGCCAAATCTGATGGATTTGCACATATGAGACTTCTCTGACAAAAATTTTGAAAATTCAAATTTGCTTCTTTTTGAATTAGTAGGCGTTTGTTACCATTCAAATGAAATTTGCTTTATTTTATCAGTTGTTGCCAGAATTTCAAAGGATAAGTAGTGTTTATTATATTAGTTTGATCACAATAAACATGCAAAATGTCTAAAGGAAAACTTATCACGAGAGAAAGAAAGAGTAGTCAACGAGAGTGGCGAGGAGGAGGACGATTTTGATGCAATCGAAACTAGTGATGATGAAGAGGGAAGTTTGCTTTCCGAAGACGGAGATTCTGCCTTTGAATGTGTCAGAGGATATGAGGATTCTTATATGGAATAGAATATGGATGAAGCATGCTCAGACGTGGTTAACCTGAACGAGTCACAATCAAATGCTACTAATATATTTGTTGGAAAAGATGGAACCATCTGGAACTCAGCGCCAAGTGCCGCACCATCTGGAAGATACCGCAGTCAAAACGTTATTTGCGGAGCGGTAAATAAAGTTGTTTTGTCACCAGGTAAACATATTGATACTGCTGCCGATGCGTCTGATATTTTCTTTGATGGCGATGTTATCAACACTATTGTTGTAAACACAAACGTCCACGGAATCAGCGCAAATGGTGAAAAGTGGAAGCCAGTAGACGTTATTGAAATTAGAGCATTTATTGAACTCTTACTAAACGCAGGATTAAACAAACAGGGTATTATGAACTGCCATGAGTTCTGGCACCCTTTATTTGGATCTAACATTTTCCGAGCCAGCATGCTCAAACACATGTTTGTAGCAATACTGCGACACATTCGGTTTGATGATCCTTCTATCCGCTCAGCACGACGAATTCTAGACAAATTTGCTCCTTTTCGTGATATATGGGAGCGCGTCAACAGAAATTTATTGAAGTCATATGCCCCAGGTGCGTATCTAATTATTGACGAGCAATTGGTGCCTCTTAGAGGACGGGTCTCATTTCGGCAATATATACCGTCTAAGCCAGATAAATATGGACTTAAAATATTCTGGATTTGTGATAGCGAAACCAGCTACCCTCTTTTTGGGGTACCATACCTTGGACAAGAGGGCCGTGAAAGAGGCACAAATCTAGCTGAAAAAATTGTAAGCGAACTTTGTCAACTTTATGAAAGAACGAATAGAAATGTTACTTTCTATAACTTCTTCACATCCTTCGGATTAGTTCAAACATTGCTGTCTAAAAGACACATTGCGAAAAAATAAAACATGCATTCAACAAGAATTCCTCGCAAATAAAAAAAAGAAAGTGAAAGTTCGTTATTTGCTTTCAGAAAAAACCTGACACTTTTTAGCTATGTTCCAAAAAAAAAACAAAGCCGTTCTATTGCTGTCCTCAATGCACTATGACGACAAAATATGCCCTCAGAAAAAAAATAAGCCAGAAATAATTAGTAATTAAAAATAATAATAATAATAGAGTTTACCTACTATAGCTATTATAACCTTCTTGGCTATTTAGCAATGAAGCTGTATACCTTGTGAAAAGCTTATTCAATAAATAATGGAATAGAAAAAATTATCATGCACATTAATTTGTTATTTTTTATAATTTTTTCTTAGCTTTATCGCACTTTTTCAACATACCCACTCAGATCATATGTATATATTGCATGAATATAATAGTATGAATTTAATCATATGGTCTAAAGGTTAAATGTTAGAAAAAATTTACCCAGCATGCTGTGGGAGTCGGACAACACAAAAATAAAAATACACACCATTAAGCTACAAATTTAGCTACAGTTAGTTTTCAGTCTAAGCTTGAGTTGACCTTTTGACAAGCTAATGTTATAAACTTCGCAATTATTAATAAGAGTTGTCATGCGATTAAAAGGAGCTGTAGCCATATAATTAGTTCTACTAACCGGTTGGTAAAATAACTGACAAGAGTTACGAGTACTCCTCCGATTACTATTAAAATGTATATTGTTAAGAAGCTCTGGTGCAGCAAGAGACCCAGTTACAAGTTGATGCAGATAAAGTATATCCGCAATATTTCTACGCGAACTCAAAGACTGCATATGTAGTAACTTCAAACGATCCTCATAAGGGGGAAGGTTTAAAGGGTCAATCCAATTTAAGCCATTGAGAGCAAAACGAATAAAATTTTTTTGAATTCTTTCAATTCTATTTACAGCAATCCCCGCTTATATGCACGCCGTTTCTAAGCATTTCTCTCTTATATGCATCAAAAATTGTGCAATTTCATTTTTCCATTTAGATTTGTTAACATTTTTCTCTTTTATATGCACACGCTTATATGAATTTCTCGGATATAAGCCCCAAAAAATTTCCAATTTTTTCCTCTATTAACGCTTATATGCACGACAGGGAAAAATTTTTGTTTTTTCAATGGCAAAACCAATATTGGTACCAAACAATCGTGTCATACCTATTGAATTGTCAAATGTGCGAATTGAAAAAGCAAAATGAGTACAAATTCACGAAAATTATAACTTTATCACTTAAACTGTATGCATTAGATCTTTTATCTTTAAAACAATTTTTTGATGTTTATACCACTCTATGTTTGTTAAAAAACTTTTCCATATTATTGCAACCAAAATTCTACGTATTTGCACGCGTCAATGGGAATTATTTCTTTAATTATGTCGTCAATAATTAACGACTTCGTTCATTCCAAAGGCAATGTTCATAATATGATTCGTGTTCTTAGTAAGCAGCACAATGGTTTAAATGTATGTCATTTTAATGCACAAAGCCTTGTAAACAAAACAGATGAGTTTAAATTTATTTTTGAGGGCTCCGGGGTAGATATAGTTTGCGTATCCGAAACATGGTTTTCTAAATGTATGACTGATGCACTATTTAAATTAAGCGGCTTTCAAATTTATCGAGCTGACAGGTATGGTCATGCTGGCGGTGCAGCAATATATGTACGTAATGGCATACCTTGTAAACTGCTTTGCTTGTCACCTCCCGATAGTGAATTTGAGTATGTTTTTGTTAGTATAATCAACGGGATTAATAAACTGCTTGTAGGTAGTGTATATCGTCCAAATCGTTCTGTGAATATGTCAAGTCTTCTCAGTTTTATAGAAGATGTGTCCCTGTCCCACCGAGACGTCATGATTTTAGGAGATTTTAATTGCAATGTTTTAAAAGACAATCAGCTGAGTGTTTCCATGGAAACCCTGGGGCTAACCGCAGTAAATAAAAAAAACTCCAACTCACTATTCCAAGTCTGCAGATACTCTTTTAGATCTTATTTTCGTTAATGACCATTCTAAAGCACTACTATATGATCAATTAGCGGTCCCTTTCTTTTCAAAACATGATCTGATATTTTTAATATATGATTTTCAGTTAAAAAATATGGCTAACTCTTTTCATTATAGAGATTTTAAGCAAATTAACTACGCTTTACTAGACGAACAAACTAGAAATGTAGACTGGCATATTATTTACAGAATGGTGTCCTTGGTTCAATAATACCGTTAAAAACTTAATTGTGCAACGTAATGCTGCATACAGCTGTTGGAAACGTTACAAAACACCTCAATTGTACACGAAGTTTAAAGAATCTAGAAAAAGAGTGGTTTGTTTGATTAGGGCATTGAAAGCTAAGTTTTATGACGAAAAGTTTAAAAAAGCACTAGGTAGTAAAAAGACATGGAAGGAGATACGAAACATTGGAATTGGGAAAGTCATAAGTCAGCGAAATGATCTAATTGACGTTGACGACATAAACAATAATTTTGTCAACTTACCATTTCCCCCGGTTTCTAAAAACTCTTACAATTCCATAAGTTACTCCAGGAATTTGTTTCAAAATACAAACTTCAGCTTTAAATGTGTTGATCAGGCCGACGTTTTAAAAAGTATATTTAAAATTAAATCCAATGCTTCCAATTCTTCTTCCTTTCATCACTTATATTTTAACTCTATTATAACTACTTCTATATTTCCCAGCAATTGGAAAAAAGCTAAAATTATCCCCATCCCTAAGTCACATTCCGAATACCGTCCAATCGCCATATTATCTTTTCTGTCTAAGGCTTTTGAGCTAATATTATACTGGCAAATTAGTGAATTTCTTGATGAGAATGGACTAATAAACGATCGACAGTCTGGTTTTAGAAATGGTCGTAGTTGCGTCATAGCCTTAATAGATGTGACTGAGGATATACGAGTTGGTCTAGACAATAATGAAATTAATCTGTTGGTGCTCTTAGATCACTCCAAGGCATTTGATAGTGTTGACCACTTCATTTTATGCACAAAACTGCTAAATATGTTTAATTTTTCGCCAACTGCTTCTAATTTAATATTTTCCTACCTGACAAATAGATCGCAAGCTGTTTGTGGAAACAATTCTGTGTCTAAATTTTTAAGCACTATAGAGGAGTTCCCCAAGGCTCTGTCTTGGGCCCACCACTATTTTCAATTTATATAAATGATTTACCTAAGTGTTTAAAATATTGTAATATTCATATGTATGCGGATGACGTGCAGTTGTATGTTAGTTGTAATCGTGATTCCATTGTTGACTGTGTAGCTAGTTTAAATGTGGATCTTAATAGTGTTTCAATTTGGGCTAGTAAAAATGGTTTATGTCTTAATCCAAAAAAATCTAAGTGCTTAGTGATAAGTAAAAGTATAATTAATGTTTCATGTTTTCCCAAAATATCGCTAGATAATAGTAACATAGACTTTGTAGATTCATGTAAAAACCTTGGAATACACTTTGACAGAAGCTTATCATGGAATAACCATATTAATTGCACAATTGGCAAAGTTTATGGGATGCTACGTGAGCAATGGATTAGTCAATTTTTTACTCCTCTAAGGGTAAGACTCTTGCTTGCAAGGGCATATCTTCTTCCCACTCTTTTGTATGGATGCGAAATTTTTGCAAATTGTGACTCCTCTTCCAAGCAAAAGTTGAAGGTTATTTTCAATAATATAGCTAGATACGTTTTCGGCTTAAGACGGATGGATCATGTTTCTTCATATGCATACAAATTGTGCAACCTGACGTTCGAAACCGTTTTAAAGTTTCGAACTTTGATATGATTGCATAAAGTGATGTACAAAATGCAACCAAGCTATCTCTCAAGAAAAATTATTTATGCAAGATCGACTCGGGCCAAAGCACTGATTCAATTACGCCACTCATGCTTAAAATCAGAGCGGCAATTTTTCATACATGCAATACGTCTTTGGAATGCTCTCCCTCCAAACCTAAGAACAATTCCCCATCCCGTGCAATATAAAAATAAACATATGAATTATTTTTCACAGCTGCAATAATATTTTAGCTATATTAGTTATAAATGTATATTACGTGGTCTAATTTTAATTTTACTTTAGTTGTATTTTATTTCATTAAATTCATTTAATATTTGTTAATTAATTTCAAAAGAATTGTAAAATTTAATGTTTAAACTATTATTATCACTGTGTACCTAATACTTTAATTATAAGATATATATCTTGTTGTATTAGGGAGGAAATAAATACACTCAGGGAAAAAATGCATTGTAAATTTGAAAATACTATTTTTGATTCAAAGCCGCAAATTTTAAAGTTAAAATTAGTAAAAATAACCTTTTTCTTTTTTATTTTTGCCAGGAAATATTTTTAATTGCATTTTGAAACTGAAAAGTATTGAAAATACTATTTTATACTTTACTTCAATCGTGAAAATGTTAAAATTCCATTTTGAATATGAAAAGTATTTGAAATCACTATTTTTTATTTTGCATTAAACGAACGCACCTTCGATTTTCAATTTCGAAGTCAAGATGGTGTTGTCGTGTTTCAGTCGTGTCAGCGTCTTGTGTTGTGTTAATTGTGTAATTGCTTGTGTCTTGTGTAATAGTTAAAACTAAAATAACTAAAATAAAAAAAGAAGTAAAGTAAATAAATTAAAAAAAAATAGTTATGACTACTTGTTGGATATGCCATAGCATGTCATATATAAGCAGCGGCCGAATGCTTAACCTAACTTTTATGTAAAAGTACTGCGTATAACGAAGCCGGTAATGGACAATCGTGGTGCAATTGAATTTAATACTTTTAAGTATTGATATCTCGAAAATCAAGCGAAATAATGATTTTTTTATTAAACATTTTCGATTTATTTTGACGTCTTCTTTTAAAAACTATCGTCAGATTGCGGCGCTACGGATATTTTAATCTCCGCGAAAAAACTTCGTCAAGGCTGCAATTTCCAATTTTCGCGGAGATTAAAATGTCCGTAGCGCCGCAATCTGACGATAGTTTTCCATTTAAAATATCCAGTAGCATCTGAACTTCCATGGTTATTTATACAAAAATATTTCTATGATATTGAAACAAAATATGACTAAAAATCATCTAATATGGTTGCACTTATAAACTTTTTGAAAAAAAATTGAATTTTTTGACCAAAACATAATTTTACTTTGCATAAAAATGTATTTATGTTTCAAATGTTCGAAAGATTTTAAAAGTGTTGAAACGTTAATAATGCACTTAAAGAATGATCACTTGGTTTCTGCGAATGAACAATTTCAATGTAAAGTTGGCAACTGTAGCCAGTTTTTTTTAAAGTTAAATAGTTTTAAGCGTCATTTAAAAAATATTCACTCTAAATCAGAATATAATCCTCAGTTTTTTACATCTGAAATATTCAGTGGCAAGTCCAGTAATTCTAGTATAACTTCATGCACTTATTCGAAAAATTTATCAAATGAAAGTATAACTGTTAATAAAACTGATAATAATATTAAAGATCTTTAAAAACAAGCACTTTTATTATCTTTACGCTTACATGCTAATCCATGTATGCCAAGAAAGGAAGTATGTGCTATTCAAAAAATTGTGTCAAGTTTATTGAATACTATATCTGTAGCTATTTCAAGTGAAACTTCAAACAATAATTTTTCCATTGGGGAAGACTTAAACAACATTAAAACTTTTGTTTGCAACCTTTTGCAGAAATCAAATCTGAATACCGCCTCTTAAAAATATTAAAAGAATATAATTTATTTGATTATCCTGCGACATTCACCATCGACAATACAGTATCGCAACAAATTACCAGAGGAATCCCCACTTTATCGTCAAAATCACTTGATATACATGTTATGTCTCTCAAATTTCAGGTTAAATCTCTTTTTGAACTTCCAAATGTTTTGAATGAAACCCTTTGCAATCAAAAAAATCTTGAGAATAGTGACTCAATAGTGAATTTTGTAAATAGTGACACCTTTAAAACCATAAAACAAAACTATGAGCCTGATGACTGCATTATACCATTTTTTTATATATGGATGAATTTCAAATTAACAACCCTCTGCGGAGTCATGTATCTTCAATTTGTGCTTGTTATTATATGTTTCCAACTCTGCCACAGCATTTATTGTCAAGACTTGATTTTATTTTTCCCTGTGCTTATATTCCCTCAAATGTTCTGAAAAAATTTTCGAATGAAGTAACATTCCATCATCTTGTTAATGAAATAAAAAAATTAGAATGTGGTATTGAAATTAGCACACTTCAGGGGTCTAAGCAAATTTTTTTTGTGTTAGGGCTTATAGTAGGTGATAATTTGGGGCTCAATGGAGTGTTAGGGTTTGTTCAATCTTTCAACTCAAAAAGCTATTGTCGTGCTTGTAGTAGAACTCGTGAAGAAATGAAAATTGATTGCTTAGAAAAAAGTGAATGCTTAAGAAATAAAGAATCGTATGAAATAGAGTTAAGAGCCGGAAATTATTTAGAGACAGGTATAAAAAATTATTGTATTTTCAATGAGTTAAAAAGTTTTCACGTCACTCAAAATTTCTATTTCGATTTAATGCACGACGTTTTAGAAGGTGTATGCCCTTACAATGTTTGTAATCTCTTATTATCATTAATTAATAACAAAATAGTCACTTTAGAAACAATTAACGGTAGAAAACAATTATTTTCATATGGTGAAATCGAAATAGGAAATTCGTCCATACCAATAGACGTAAATAGACTTAAAAAGTATAATTTGAAAATGACAGCAAGTGAAACTTGGTGTTTCGTTCATTTTTTACTCCTCATGATAGGTGATTTAGTCCCTGCGAATAATGAACATTGGATTTTATTTATTAAGCTTTTGAATATAATGGACATTTTATTTCTAAAAAGTTTTAAATCATATGATTTGAGTGCATTAAGAATTTTAATAAGAGATCACCACACATTGTACGTCAAGTTATACGGTCCTACCCTAAAACCCAAACATCACTTCATGGTTCACTATCCGCAAGCTTTAGAAAAATGTGGACCCTTAAAATGCTGTTGGGTTATGCGATTCGAAGCTAAACATAAAAAGGGCAAATCATATTTCAATATAACAAATTCGAGAGCAAACCCATGTCGTTCCATAGCTATAAAATCATCTTTGCGATTTTCTTATTTTTTAATGAAGTATCAAGAGGGACTCCCACATCTGTTTGATAAAAGCTTGTTTAGATCTTCTGCAATAAAAGAATTAAATAACTTTGATAAACTTATATTGAGACATACATTTGTGATGTGACACAGTTAATGTCGCTGAAATCATCGAATATAAAGGAATAGTACACCGGCCCATACACCAAAATCACGACGCATTGCATGGTCTCGCGGCTTTAATTCTTGCACAAGCTGGATCTTGTAAGGTCGCAAGCCAAGATCTTTGCGCAAAATCTTCCATAAAGTTGATGGACAAAGCTCCAATTGCTGTGCACGGTGGCGAATCGATTCATTCGGGTCCTCTTCAACATTTTGCTCTACAGCGGCAATTGTTTCTTCGGTGCGCACTGTTCGACGTCTTTGCGGATGCGTATTATCACATAGAGTAAACGTAGTGCGAAAACGACCCATGGTTAACCGAATTAATTGCTCTGATGGACGATTATGTCGACCATAAAATGGACGGAGCTTGCGGTAAACTTCGCGAACTGAACGATTATTTTCGAAATAAATTTGCACGATTTGCAAGCGTTGTTCTTTTGTCAACCTGTTCATGATGAAATGGCAAACCAAACTGAACATAAATGACATTAGAGTTGCTAGATTTGACCATAAAATGCCAGTTTTATCTCTATTCGAAAAACAAACCTCTAAAAAAAACACCCTTTATATAAAAAAACTATTATCTTGCAAAATATGATAGTAACATTGAATTATATAAAATTAGTTTTTTATTTTATGAGAATGATGACTTATTTATTGTATGTTATCCAATTGAAATAAAAAGTTTTTGTAATCACCTACAATCTTATGTGGTAGGTGGAAAAATAAATGAATTAAATGTTAAGAACGTATCATTTTTCACAAGTATTCCATTACACATTTATCAAATAAACGACGGAAAGGCTTATGTGAGGTATAAGTCTCTGTAACAGAGTTGGCTATTATCAATTGCAGTAAATTAGAATTTGAATCCGAAATTCCAATTTAATTTTATTTATTTAGATATATAGAGAAAAATTAAAAACCAAAAAACCGGTTTTCAGCCATTTTTTCAAAAAATTTTGAGGTTAAGGTGAAAACGATCAATACAAAAGTTGTAGATCTTCTTATTTCCTAGAACTTTTGCATTAAACTTTTTTTGATAGGATGAACAGCTTAGCCAGAAATTATGTAAAACTGTGTTCGACCTCTAAAAATGCTCCCCATTCAACCCCGGATAGCTGCTGTCAGTTCGATTTATTTTGTCCTCTTTTACAAGAGCTTGTTCGACAATATTCCGCTGTCGGATTGCTGTAACGAACTATTTAGAATTTAAATTTATAAAAATCGTAAAACTCGTTCAAAAGTTATGAGTTTTTGAAAAAATTTGGTACACGAATTTCAATTGCCTATAACAAAAACAAAAAAAAATAATAAAAATAAAATAATATCACAGTTCGATTTCTAGCATATACCACTATCTAAATAACAAAGTTTTGTGAAAAAATTAGCATTTGGGGTTGAGAAGTGGCCCGTTTGAGAAATTCTTACCCTATACATAGACTCCTAAATTTCGTATTGGCATATTTAACATACATATGTTCTAATTATTTACTAAAGCTTATTATATAAAATGAATTTAAAATAAAATATTTCTTTTGTAAATCTAACTAAAATTCATAATTTCTTTATATGTGCTTCTGAGGCACATTTTGATTTGATTAGTTATAGAAGTGTCCTGACTTAATTAGGGTTAATCCCCCACATCTTTACATTGTGTAACGAAGCCACTTATTTAAATTTAGAAAATGATATTTTTCAGTGTGTGAATTATAAGATAACCTGGCTTGCAACAGAATACTAAGTGGCAATAATCGATATTTATTTTGAAATATTATTTGCTTGTAACTAGAATTACCATGGAATAAGCTTATTTATCCTACTGGGTGTTTCTCAGCCTACAGACACGAGTACAGCTGTGCTGGAAAACATTTAATTTGTATTCCTGTATCAGTTTAATCACTGTTTTTTTATTTTTTTTTTTTTGGTTGCAGTGGCAACAGCGCTAATAAATAACATAACACATTTACATAATCCGATTTTAAAATTTGGCAAATTACTAATGTAATAAATCTTATTATGAAAAATATTTTTACTGTCGCACCATATTATAAATCTGTTTAAAAATTAAATTAAATATTTATAGCACATATTGAAAACAGAAGCAATTTAACAGTTGTTCTTTTAGTCCAGCGCGTTTAGTCATTATAAATGAAATATGACAGAATTTAGCTATTGTGCCGTACTAAGCGAAAAGGGCGTAGCTCAAAAAAAAAATATCCGAGATTCTTATGTCATCGGATAGCTTAAAAACTTACGCGTTTAATGAAATACACCAAATGCAGGTACCTTAGTTCAATCATATAAAAAATCTACTAAGAAAATTTCGTCCATCTCAATTTTACCACAAATTACAAAGCGAATTAGACGCAGTATCTAAAAAATACGAAGGTAAATTTTTATTATATTCGTACACGACGAAAAAAAATAACGAAAATTAAACGCAAACCTTCGTTGACTGGATCATGTTGTCATTGTCGTTGCACGTTCTTGCCATTACTTGTTTGGTTTCGTTCGGAAAAGAACGAAAATAAGAATGTCCGTTTGGAGAAAACTCACTACTTTTAAAGCTCGAGATTTCATAAGTAACAATCATGCATGCTTAATTTTTTAAATCTCTATTTAAGTAAATATACAGCCATGTTCTGCAAATCGATCGAAATTGAATCGAAATCGAATTCTCAAATCGATCGATAAGGTTTGACGTGTTCTAGATCAATTTGGGAAATCGATCGATCAATTTGGGAACTGATACTGATAAGCATATTATAGATCAAACAGAAAACAAAAAAGACTTTGTTTTGTGGAAAATATTTTCAAAAAGCATGAAAAAAAAATAATTTTTCCAACATTTTGCTTCATAAGCACCACAAAAATTTTCTAAATAAATTTTTTAAAAAATTTTAATTGTTGCACAGGTCTCTAGCAATAATTTGGCTTTTACAGATTGAAAAATATCAAAAACCCATATAAACAATATGCCGAAAATCGGCATTTGACTGCAAAGTTCGAAGGTCGATTAAAAAAAAATTCGAACTAACATAAAGAAACGCCGCACAGTGGCGCCTTTTGCGATTTCGCGTTGCTAAAATCATAACTTTTGAACGGGTAAAAATTTTTGAGTAAAGTTTTTTGATTTTGGTTGGTAATTTTTGTAGATATGACATATATAAGATTCAAGTTTGAGGCTTAGCTATAAATACTTTTAAAAAGAGGTGAAAGTCCAAATTTCGAAATTTTTGGTTTTTAGTGGTATGAATTCATAAAAAAAAAATGTTTTTGTATAAATTTTAGTGCGCTTTATTCAATTAATGAACTTTAAATAATTTAAAAATGTTTTAAATACTTTTTTAAAAAAAAAAATTTTTAATTTTTACTAATTCATTCATATGCATTTATTTTTTTTATCTCTTAACATAATTTATAAACAGTCTTTCTCAAAGGCTAGAAAAGTTTTAAAAAAAGGGTTACAGTAATAAATTAGGTAATTTCCTTAAAAAATCAACAACAATCTACAATTCTATAAAAATATCATCATTATTTTGGATATCTAAGAAACAGTACAGAATTTATCAGTTTATCAGTGATGAAATCAAAGGATCTGAAGATGCTGAAAGTATATTGAACAAGTCCTCATTCTGTCGAATACGTGAAATTTTACATGTATTGCTATATCTGTACTTCTTATAATCTTTGTTTTTAGACTCTTGGGCTTCTTATGATAATTCTCCTATTGGTAAGGCTTGATAATTGATAATTTGTCCACTATGAGCTAAGATCTTATGAACAGAGGGTGTCAGTAATTTTTGGCTGTATTTATGTTCTAATATGTCTGCAGTTTCCTTGGTATACTTTTCAAATTTTTCTACTTTAACGGGTTCTCTACAGGATAGTACGTTTAAAATAACTTTTAATCTTTTTATCACGTCCTCATCGACTCCCTTTATTTCTGAAGTTGTTTCTGGTTTCTCAAAAAATCGCCTTGCTGTGTTTCCGTCATTTGTGTTACCAAATCCTTGCTTAGGATTATCTACTATAATACCCAGTTTTTCTCGAAATTGATCTTGTATTATTTTTTTTCTTTACTTTTGGTTGCTTGGATAATCATCATTTCCTATGCTGTAGGCTAGTTTTAGAATAAATTCCATGGATTTTATCCTTGCATGTAATTGCGAAATGCCGCACTCATAATTGTATTCATCGTTGGAGTCATCATTACTTCGGAAATCTTTTTGTGAACGCTTAGACGGCGTTTACACGAGGAAACTCTGAGAGACAAATTCTTGTCCATTCTCTTTTGTGATTTTCGTTTCGCGTTTGCAACATATGACAAATTTTTTACCTCGTCCCTTTCGCTTTTCCCCTCTTGCCTACAAACAAGGAAACTTTGCGGCAAGACTTTCCTCGTGTAAACGTTGACTTACATATAGCACAAGATCTAGTAGATTTGGTGCCAGTTATCTCATTAAGTACTTTGCCCGTCAATCATTGTTAAAAATAATTCGTGTCTAATTATAATTTTTTTGTCATCATTTAATTCAAATATGGTGGGTTGAAGTTCATTTATTTGTTGTTTTATATTGCTGATGGTGCTTCTTATTTGCTTTGAAGATTCTTTTGCGTACTTAAATATTATAGGTCGACAATAAAGAACTGATGATGGTCGAGGGTTTTTCCAATGATCAGCATTTTCACTCCTTATTCGAAGTGGGGCTATTGAAGCCATAAACATGTTAGTATCTGAAATATTTTGTCCATCAAATTTTTTGTTTATATGCACTTTGTCCAGATGATCCATTACAGCCCCACTTTGTTAACAAATAAATATTATCTGGGAACGATTGTATTTCATGGTTGCTTATACTGCTCAAAATTCGCTTAGCGGTATGATCTAGTAAATCTTGGAGTCTAACTTCAGCTGATGTTTCTGTCACCGTACAGTTACCAGGAACCGCTTCCTTTTTGGCTTCTGACACAACTTTGTAGCTGGGTAAAACATCTGCGTTGTGGCTTCTTAATGAATTTCTCAAGTTGTTTTATTTTTCCTTTGAAAGCCCCAAATCTAGGAAAAGCACTGGAACCGTCATATTTTATGGGATCACATTGTGGAGTAAGAATACTTTTTTTGATTCGATCGACTCTTGTTGGGCTTTTATACAAATACAGGTACAAAATATTGTGTTACAAACCTCAAACATAATACTTGTTCAGCGAAAAAATTGAACTACCTATTAAGCTAAATTCCTTGTATGATAGCTACCGTAATAAAACAGGTGTCTATAAAGTTGGCCTGCACTAGAGTTCACTGTTATCAGAAGTGCTTCTACCTGTATTCTATACAAAAAATACAGCTTTATTCTATTTGACATTACTAGATATTTTAAAATTGCATTAAAAACTTAGATATAAATATCTGAGGCAAGTATTACTATTTCGCTATACAAAAGAGTGAAATGATTTGGAAAAAGTGACAAATCAAGCGTTTTGGAGGTGGGGTAAAGCCCATATTATATGGGCAGAAGTTTTCTAGGTGCTCTTTACATATGCATCTATTTGCGTCAAATAGTTTTGGAAATAGGAAGAATAAATTAAGAAAGGGGCGTGGTAACGTCCATATTTACAATTTTTAATTTATTTTGAGTGATGTTTATATTCGCTAAAAACATTCTATGAAATTCAGATTAACAATTTCCAAGTCAAAATATCATAGACTGAAAATCGTCATCACATAACAAATTCAGTTTTATGCATATCATGTCACATAAGTAGCTATAACTTCTAAATGGGCAAATATATGCAGGTAAGACCTATATGATTTTTGTTGGCAGATATGTCAACTATAATTTCCCATTCACCAATCCTTGATTGAGATTGATTTGTGGGTTATAGGCCAAGGTAAATTTGAAAAACTATGGTAAAAACGACTTTTTTAAAAAATTCATGAAAATTACTAACTAAAATTTTTTTTCTACATCTTGTAAAATTATTTATTTTAAAACACCATAAATTCAGAGAGCATGCGTCAAATTTCCATGTTTTTTCAAACTTTTGAAATTTTCCATTTTTAATATTGCAAAAAATGTAACAAAATGCTATTTTAATGAACGATAAAAAGTTATCCAACTTTGAGCACCCATAAAAACCAAAATACTTGTCATAAATCAAAAAAGTTTTCGGCTTTAGAACCTTTGGTCAATTATCTGTCAAATAAAAAAAAAAAAGTTTCGAAAATCAGAAATCGAAAATTTGATTTTAGCAATCACTTTTTGAAAAAGGAGCCACTGTGCGCCGCGATATGTGTCTTCTAATTTAGCCTCTATTTTGACCCCTCACTCTCAGAATCGACCTAACTTTTGCTAACCTGAATTTGTTCCAGTGTATTTTTATGAAAATCGTTTAAGCCACTTTTGAGATATATGTAATCAGAATTTTTAACTGTTGAGAAGAGCCACGCCCACTTTTACGATTCCGCCCACTTTTATTACAATTCAAGATATATTTCAAATGTATCCGTTTACCAAATTTCATCACAATATCTTGCACGGCTTAATAGATATGGTGGTATAAAAGTTAAAAGTTACATTCTCCATCATTTCAACCTTCTCCAACATTTCAACTGTTTTCATCACCTTCACTGTTTCTCTCATCAGACCGGCAGACACCACTACATAATTTAAACACATCCCCGCAAAGAAATTACACATTATACTAGCAAAATACTGGTGGCATCAGAACTAAAACTTCGCAATTTCAGCTTGCAATGTCTTTACATGAAAATGATGTTGCATTAACGGAAACCTGGCTCCATAAAGACATTTCAAGTTCTGAATTTTTTGATAGTTTCTATTGCGTATATCGTTTGGATCGTTGCCCAATTACATCTGGAAGAGAAAGAGGGGGCGGAGTCTTACTAGCTGTAAGGTCTGAACTTTCTAGTAGTTTGATCTCTCTACCTGATGCCAGTAAAGATATTGAACAACTATGTATTCATATAAATTTTGCAATAAATAATTCAATTTATTTTATAATATCTTATATACCTCCAAATAGTGATATAACTTTATATGAGAAACATTTAAGCAATATTAATTATCAAGAATTTTTTGGTTTGTTTTGAGACTAATAATTATTATATTAATAATTTTTGTATTGAACTTTTTAGTCATTTATACAACCAACATGAGAAAGATAACAAGTAGATCAATTTAACCTGGTAATTGGTGACATATGTTTCGGCTATTACCACGTATAAACATATTTATATGCATATACATAGCCTCATCAGACCAGTTTTGGTTAAGTTGTACTGAGAATCGAACACCCGACCGTATGCATTTTTGAATTGCGACAGCCGCTCTAACACTTGAGCTATTGGGTATGTGACCTTGATGTGTACAAAGTGCGTGTTTGGATTTCGCACGTATTGTTCCATTTTTCTTGTTATCTTTCTGAGTTATGTTCAGTTGACATAGCTCTTTTTAAGCTTATTTGGCTTATACATGTGCTATGATTTTTTATAATTTTATTTTCATATAATTTCAAAGTTCTGGAAAATTTTCCAGCTACTTTTTTATTATTATTGAAAAATTGGCGGGTTCTCCATATTTTTAAGAATTTTTTGGTTTGTTTTGAGACTAATAATTATTATATTAATAATTTTTGTATTGAACTTTTTAGTCATTTATACAACCAACATGAGAAAGATAACAAGTAGATCAATTTAACCTGGTAATTGGTGACATATGTTTCGGCTATTACCACGTATAAACATATTTATATGCATATACATAGCCTCATCAGACCAGTTTTGGTTAAGTTGTACTGAGAATCGAACACCCGACCGTATGCATTTTTGAATTGCGACAGCCGCTCTAACACTTGAGCTATTGGGTATGTGACCTTGATGTGTACAAAGTGCGTGTTTGGATTTCGCACGTATTGTTCCATTTTTCTTGTTATCTTTCTGAGTTATGTTCAGTTGACATAGCTCTTTTTAAGCTTATTTGGCTTATACATGTGCTATGATTTTTTATAATTTTATTTTCATATAATTTCAAAGTTCTGGAAAATTTTCCAGCTACTTTTTTATTATTATTGAAAAATTGGCGGGTTCTCCATATTTTTAAGAATTTTTTGGTTTGTTTTGAGACTAATAATTATTATATTAATAATTTTTGTATTGAACTTTTTAGTCATTTATACAACCAACATGAGAAAGATAACAAGTAGATCAATTTAACCTGGTAATTGGTGACATATGTTTCGGCTATTACCACGTATAAACATATTTATATGCATATACATAGCCTCATCAGACCAGTTTTGGTTAAGTTGTACTGAGAATCGAACACCCGACCGTATGCATTTTTGAATTGCGACAGCCGCTCTAACACTTGAGCTATTGGGTATGTGACCTTGATGTGTACAAAGTGCGTGTTTGGATTTCGCACGTATTGTTCCATTTTTCTTGTTATCTTTCTGAGTTATGTTCAGTTGACATAGCTCTTTTTAAGCTTATTTGGCTTATACATGTGCTATGATTTTTTATAATTTTATTTTCATAATTTCGATTCTCAGTACAACTTAACCAAAACTGGTCTGATGAGGCTATGTATATGCATATAAATATGTTTATACGTGGTAATAGCCGAAACATATGTCACCAATTACCAGGTTAAATTGATCTACTTGTTATCTTTCTCATGTTGGTTGTATAAATGACTAAAAAGTTCAATACAAAAATTATTAATATAATAATTATTAGTCTCAAAACAAACCAAAAAATTCTTAAAAATATGGAGAACCCGCCAATTTTTCAATAATAATAAAAAAGTAGCTGGAAAATTTTCCAGAACTTTGAAATTATATGAAAATAAAATTATAAAAAATCATAGCACATGTATAAGCCAAATAAGCTTAAAAAGAGCTATGTCAACTGAACATAACTCAGAAAGATAACAAGAAAAATGGAACAATACGTGCGAAATCCAAACACGCACTTTGTACACATCAAGGTCACATACCCAATAGCTCAAGTGTTAGAGCGGCTGTCGCAATTCAAAAATGCATACGGTCGGGTGTTCGATTCTCAGTACAACTTAACCAAAACTGGTCTGATGAGGCTATGTATATGCATATAAATATGTTTATACGTGGTAATAGCCGAAACATATGTCACCAATTACCAGGTTAAATTGATCTACTTGTTATCTTTCTCATGTTGGTTGTATAAATGACTAAAAAGTTCAATACAAAAATTATTAATATAATAATTATTAGTCTCAAAACAAACCAAAAAATTCTTAAAAATATGGAGAACCCGCCAATTTTTCAATAATAATAAAAAAGTAGCTGGAAAATTTTCCAGAACTTTGAAATTATATGAAAATAAAATTATAAAAAATCATAGCACATGTATAAGCCAAATAAGCTTAAAAAGAGCTATGTCAACTGAACATAACTCAGAAAGATAACAAGAAAAATGGAACAATACGTGCGAAATCCAAACACGCAC